>WEIS01044365.1:0-15829 GCA_013389965.1 Todus mexicanus
TAAGTGATTTTGCATGCATCCTTGTTGAAGAGTTCCAGCTTGAATCAAACAAGAAAGGTAGTCATCCATGTCTCCAGTCAGGTGTGCTAGGCTAACCATAAACATTTCTAAAGTCATGGTGAGGTCTGAATGCTGTGGAAGGATGGAAGATTTGAGACCTAGATATGCATGGATTAACTGAGCAATAAAGATACTGAGAGAGTTGTTTCTTCATAATGTGGTAGATTGACANTGTTTCTTCATAATGTGGTAGATTGACACTTGGCACGTTGTAGGGAATCACCAAGTAACTTCTTGTTAGAGTTATACTTTTTAATTTATGCATTTTTGAGTCATACCTGATATTTTGGTGTGTTATCCGAGCAGAAAAGTATCTGGCTTCCCCATGCTTAAACTGTTTTGTCTCTAAAGGTATATGAACACGTGTATGAAACCGTGGATATCAGCAGTAGCCCAGAAGTTAGAGCTAATGCAACAGCAAAGGTAAAAGCCAAACTCTTAACTTGTTTGTGTAAAATATAGTAGTTGGTTACTTTGGAAGCAGCAGATGATTTAAAATGCAGACGGATATTACCGAGATGTCTGATAAATGTGTAAACTTAAGGGGTTATTAAAAGGTGTAACAAAGGACTTGTTATTTTTAAGTTTCTTCTGGTTTAATTTTATTCATTGGTTCTGAATTTTTCATGCTAGTGTTGGTATCTAGGGAATTAATCTCATTTCATATTTAAGTACTTGGAGATAAAAATACTTTCTCAGCCTGCTCACTGTGTCTAGCTAAGGGATCTATATTTAATTTCTTACGATAGGAAAATCTCGTTTCTTACAGGCGACTGTAGCTGCATTTGCTGCTAGTGAAGGTCACTCTCATCCCAGAGTGGTTGAACTACCCAAAACGGAAGAAGGTCTTGGATTCAACATTATGGGAGGCAAAGAACAAAATTCTCCGATCTATATCTCTCGAATTATCCCTGGCGGTATAGCTGATAGACACGGAGGCCTGAAACGTGGAGACCAGCTGCTTTCCGTGAACGGAGTGGTAGGAATTGGTTTTCACTTCATGTAGCAGTAACTACTTGTTTCCACTTGGGGGCGTACAGAGAATATACTTGGCACAAGTTCCAGCTCCTCTTTCTTATCTTGGCAAAATAGTTTCTTTTTGTCCTTGCAAGAACAGCTTGCCTAGGTTTCTATAGAGCATGTGCATTGAGAGTTCTAGGATCATGCTTTGATTATCTTAACTCACAGCTATAATACTTGTCAGTGTTTCAGATTCTGAGGCATTCTATAAGTTTAGTCCAAGTATTGTTTTGTGAAATAGTAACTGCTGCTACGGCTTCCTCTTTCATCCAAGTTTCATGACGCAGATTTTAATTAATATAATTTTCTGCGCCTTCTAAGGTAAGTGGTAAATTATGCTATGTTGCATCAGACTGACCAGATTCTCATTATCCTGATAAAAATGCTATGACACCATGAAAGCTGTAATAATATGGAACTACAAGGTGATGTTGTCTTCAATTGTGTTGTGGGGTTTTTTCCTTCCACTTAGGTGTACTGAGCTTCAAAAATAGAGGCTTTTGAGTATATTTTAAGGAGTAAATGTCTCAAGTGCTGTTGTGGCTATTTATTTTTAATAAGTATCCTCTTCTAAAGAGTTAGGATACAAAAACCAAAACACAGCGTGAGTGGTAGGAGGCGGCCATGGACAACCTTTGACTTAAGGCAGCTGCTAGTCAAATACATGTAAATATCTCTCAAACAGTCACTTTTCTTTACAGAGAAACTATATGCTAGCTTAAAATTCACGTTTCCATCATTACATCTGCAAACCCAGTTTTATTTTAAGACTGAGGGTCAGACTAAATCCTGTGGTCTTTATCCCAAGTGGGGTTTTTTGACACATAAGAGGTTTCTACGCTCTGGGAAGTCCCTGCTAGCCCAGATGTCTGACATGGTTGGCTCCTGACTGTTACTTGGGAGTCCAGCTGTTCTTTGCAGGAGAAGTAAGAGAAATCGTGGCCGTAGTGACACAACTGTCCTTGGCCTAGCCTTCCTGCTATTTTGAGGCATTGAGGGACAGCTGTAGAACTGTCTTCAAATGAGACCTTCCTCACCCACAGACCCTGTTAAAGAAAACAAAACAACCACTCTAACCAAAACTGCACCTGATCATCAGACAGTTGGTGCAGCTAACAGTGACAGTGTGTGTGCATGCACGTATGTAAATATATATCCCCACTGCAAGAATACAGTGAGAAAGTACCTGAAATACAGTTGAGTGTGCTAACATGGTCTCACAAGAATCATCTTCTGATGCTCATGGATGAAATTCTGTCATCTTAATACATATGACAGGCATTTTCTTGTAATTTCTGATTTAATAATTTAGGAAGGGGGAGAAATTGCCACTGGCAAGACTGCAGCAAGTGTATCTCAAAACTGAAACAGCTGGGAAATTTGTGTACTCCAGCACTTGAGATGTTTTGATATAATTATACATAGAACTTTACAAACCTTTTATTACCAGTTCGAAACAGAACAGCCTACACATCCACTTGAATAACAGAAGTGAAAACATTCAAATGTATGTGTTGTCTAAGTCTGATAGAAGAGAAATAACTTGGGCTTTTTTTAACTGTTGTCTTTCTTTCTGTAAGTAACTTTATAGTAACGGGGAAACCCTCCAATCAACAGGTACCTCACCTGCCTTCTAGCTTCTAATAGCACCAGTGGGAGGTAGGCGTGGGGTAGTCCCATCATTGTGTTTAATAAGTTTGAGAGAAATGAGTTGTGCTGATAAAATGTGTGCTGTCCAGGAATGTGTATTTGGATGCAGTTATTGAGAACCGTCGCTTAAAATTTATGATTAATCTAGTCTAACCTTCATCAATTCTGAGGGTTGTTCTAGGAAAGTATTTTTATTCTGTTCTTTCTCAGCTGGGTTAGGCTGGTTTTATACCGAGCGTTTATCGAGGGACACAAGGAGCACCAAGATAAGCAACACGTGGTGCATTGGCTGCTCCATTGCAGGGGCCCAGTGTGCCCTGGTTTGCTTTGTCCTAACGCAGGGTGACATCCAGAAGGCAGCTGTCCTGCAGTTGTCTGTAGCAGCTTATTAGGCAAATTGAGGGTGATTACTGAATTTAAAATGCATGCCAAAAGAAGAAAAACAGTCTTGGATTTTAAATGTGTCCTCCTAAAGCTCTTGATTTTTAAGTGTAATTTCATAATTGCCTAATGTTATCCTTATTTCATGTGCTGTATGTAAATGCACAATTTAATTCTTCAGCGTAAACCTAACCAAATGTTTTGCACTCCTTTTTTGTTAATACTAATTAGTATATTTATCATCACCTCTTATAGATTTGCTGGAGAATAAATCCTGAACTTGGGTGATGTTGTCTTTGTGCAGTCTGCAAACTAGAATACTCCAATATTTGATTATATAGAAGTTGTACGGAAGATTAAAAAATTCTGGTTTCAGTGTGTGCCTCTACTAATACTATACTTAATGGTTTATGCTTTGCAGAGCGTTGAAGGTGAACATCATGAAAAAGCAGTAGAACTACTGAAGGCAGCTCAAGGAAAGGTTAAATTAGTTGTGCGATACACACCAAAGGTCCTGGAAGAAATGGAGTCAAGATTTGAAAAAATGAGATCGGCAAAACGCAGGCAACAAAATTAATGTTGTAAGCAATAATTTGAAGTGAAAATATACGCCATTTCCGTGTTATAGTTTGCTTTGTGACTCAGTTGATCCAATGCCTGGGCTACAAAAGCCCCTGTCCTTTTCATAGAATCATAGAATATTGTGATTGGAGGGACTCTAGATAATCTAGTCGAGCCCCCCTGCTCAGAGGAGGGTTAGCTAGAGCAGGTTGCTCAGGACTGTGGCAAGCTGGATGGAGATTCCAAGTATGGAGATTCCACAAGATCTCTGGGCAACCTGTTTTAGTGTTTTGATCTCCCTCGCACTAAGAAGGTCAATTTTTATTTTTAAAAGGAGCTTCCTGTATTTCCATTTGTGCCCATCGCCTCTTGTCCAGTCACTGGATGCTACAGACGAGAGTCTGGCTCTTTTTTTACTCCTCCCTATCATATACACACATTAAAGTAAGATCACCGCTGAGCCATCTCTTCAGGCTAGACAATCCCAGTTCTCCCAGCTTTTTCTTGTCCGTCAGATGCTCTAAACACGTAATTGCCTTTGTGGCCCGTCACTGGACTTGCTCTTATATACCCATGTCTGTATTGAACTGGGGAGCCCAAAATTGGACCCAGCACTTGAGTCATGTCTCAGCAGGGCTGAGCAGAGGGGAAGAATCACCGCGCTCAACTTGCTGGCAATGCTCTTCCCAATTCAGCCCAGGAGACCCCTGAGCTCCTTGGCCACAAGGGCACATGATAGCTCACGGTCAGCCTGGGATCGTTCTCTGCAAGGCTGCTTTGCAGCTGGTCAAGCCCCCAGCCTGTACTGGTGCATGGGGCTACTCCTCCCCACGCGTGGGACTTCTCACTTCCCTTTGCTGAACTTTGAGATTGTTGTTTACCCATTTCTCCAGCCTGCCGGGGTCCCTTTGAATGGCTCGTTGCAAGTGTTCTCTGTCCTGTCGCCTGTGTGGTTAATGAAAACATTAAACAGTACCAACCCCTGTGCAGACCCCTGGGGTGCACCAGTAGTGACTGGCACCCAGCAGGACTTTGTGCCACCCATCATGACAACCCTCGGCGGCAGTTTAGCCATTGGCAGAATGTTTTCGGTCTCCATGTGTTTCACAGTTTAAGAGGAATGTGTACTTTTAAAATGGCCTAAGATACCCTGAAAAAGCATATGTGTTGACATTTGTATAGATATTTTTTTTAATAAGTCTCTTTCGTGTCAGACCTTTAAGCATGAAGGTGTATTTACAGATTTTTCAAAGGCATTTAATAAGACACACTTGTACAATAGGCATCCCTTTTTTCCTCTTTTTCTTTTTTTCTTGGTATTAACACAATCTGCAGGTTATTTTGCTGGATGATTTTGGAAAAAAAGATTCTTATGTAGCAGTATTTTGGCACTTTTCTTAAGAATATGTTGTATATCAACTACAAAACCTAATCATGATCTACTGTGTAGCTGATAATACCAGATTTTGTAATGTTTTGGTGAGTACCTTATTTTTACACTTCTGCTAAATTGTAATTCGTTACTCTGGAAATTGTATTACCTCACCTGTAAATAATTTACAGTTAGTGTTCTCATATAATGATTTTGTAATAGGCAACATTTACAAATTTGCAACAATCATTCCTGTAACTTATATTATTTTATACTAATTTTAAAGCGGTTAAGGGGGAAAAACGTAATCGTGTTTACAGTTCTGGATTGACTCTCTAGATGTATTTTTATATTCCGAAACAAGATATATTAATGCAGTGCAAAAGGATTCCAGATGTTTCCCTGACTTTCTGCTGTTTGAAAGGAATATTCGTCTTACTTGTCATACCTCTCTTGTGTTGTTAGGATGTTCTATTGTAGTTTTATCTACAGACTGACTGTATTTGTCTTGGAATAGTTAGTACCTAAATTATTACTACAGAGTAAAATGTTCTGAGGCTTATATGCCAGGTTACCGTGACATGTGAACTTGTCTGGGGTTTTATTACTGACTGCTTCTGACTTGGAGGATACTTGTTTGTGCTCCAGCAGTGCTACATCACCGTTGCTATAAAACTTCATGTGGAGCAGTGCAATGGTGGTAATCAGGAAATGTCCAGCTATAAGCAATTAATGTCTTGTCTCAAGCGTGGTTGACCGTGACACGGTTTTTGTGTCCTGTTTTGAAGCAAATTTGTGGTCAGAGGTTCACTTGTAGGAATCTTACCAGGCTTGAGGCTGTATTTGTGTAGTTTAAGTTTGGGGGTTTGTTTTGTGGGTTTTTGTTTTTTAAGCTTCACCTTTTGGTGTATCTCTAGAATTAACTTGACTGTCTAAGGGGTGTCCGTTCACTTGTACGGCAGCTATGAGTGCATCCTAATTGACTGTTAGTAATTTGATTTTTAGAAGCTTAAGCTGAAAAGGGCAGTTCTTCCTATGTGGCTAATCCCTGGTCTTTCACATGGAGCAGTATGATCCGTTGTGAAATAATTCAGTATGTGAAAGAAGGGAAAAGGTTAGCGAGCTAAAAACAACAGCATGAGGTTTGTGCTTTGTCAGTCCATCTATTGGAAAAGAAAAAAAAAAAAGTGATTGCTACAGGCAAGTGAGAAATGTGATTTCTTTCTGCATGGTTGTAAGCATGGAAAGCTTGCAATGAGAAATCTGGATTTTAAAGATTCTGATAGTTTGAAAATACAGTATAAATATTTATCAGCTAGATGACATTGAGCACTGAACTGCGTGGTACATCATGTGTCAGAGGCCTCTTGCAAAAGGCCTCGTGGTACTGATACGACCATGTTGTTGGATTGTATATTTTTATGGAACAACTAATCTTTAAAGTATTGAGACCAAAATAACTAGTTAGACCAATCGTGGATGTGTTTTAATTTAATTGTAAAATAGTAGAGATTTGGTTTAGAGCTATATATAAATATATATATATTAAAGGTATGGATACAAGGTAGAAATGTATGTTTTAAAACCTGTATCTCTTGTGTTACGGAACGAAGAGATGTGTTTTGTTACTCTATGGAAATATTTAGTGCAGCTAGAGCTGCTAAATGCAGTAACATTTTCATTCTAAATTGTAGCGTTTGGATACAGTTTGTCAGCTACTACAAAATGTGGGGAGGTGTATCTGGGCATATAAATTGTACTTGTAGAATTTAATAAAGTTTTAAAATTGCTACAACAACAACAATAATCCAATAGACAACTTGTTAACAGTCATCTCTAATACTATGAAAACCCTAATGATAAGGAAAGGATGGGTTAAAATACGCCAAGAAACTTGATCTCTGTTACTACTGAGCAGTGCCTGTACTGTTAATATGCAGTCTCTCCACACTTGGCATACTTGGGTATGCAGACAAAGAAGAGGTATCACTTCTGCAGATAATTTCTGCATCTATTGCTACTGTGAGGGATCTTTGGGTTTTATCAACAGAAAAATAAAAGTTAAATTTCACTTGTGTTGTGTTTGTGGTTTTCTTCTGACATCCCATTCTGAGTACTGTTTTCAGAGGGCTGTGTTTGGGTATTTATAATCTCTAGGGCATAACATAAACACCCTGCACGTCTGTGGGGATCCAAAGAGAAAAACTTCAAATATGTTACTAATTTGTTCTGACTGCTTGCGGATCTTCCCTTTTCTACCCTGGTGTTTTGAGAAGAAAATTAAAGTGCTATGAAATATCTGTAATACCTTGGACCTCTTGGGTTTTTTGAGATCTCCTTAGTCTCAGCTGCATAAACCCAAATGATGCATATTTTTCTGAGTCAGATATTAGCTTTTAATTGAAGCAAATATCTCAAGTAACGAGATGTTGAATTTCTGTAATTCCTTGTTTAAAGACCTTTAAGGTTCTTGGCTTCTCAGAAAAATATGCCTGAGGTTATGAACCAAGATGAAGGTAAGAGAAAATGCTTTGATTTTGAATGTTAATATAAAAGCTGAAGTAAGATGGATACATTCCAATATTCCTGGGCATTCATATTCAGTTTTATAAAACTTTACATTGAAATGATGTGTCCTGTTGAGAAATTGTGATACTTAAACAGCTGTTTTTTCCTTCTAGAATAAATTCACACACCCCCTCTCCCCTCACACACCCGTTTTCACAATTATATTTTATTTTTTTAATAGTGTATTTTCGTGGCCGGTTAATCCAATTTGATAGCATAAAGGCAAACATGATTAAGAGTTACGCATGGTTTTGTATGAAGTTACTGGATGTTTTTCCATCATACCCTCTGTTTTAGGCACTCAGATATTCATTCTTCCATGTTCTTTTCTGATTTCTCCTTGGCTATCTAGAAAATTGATCTGTAGAGGGGGGGAAAAACCCCAACAAACCACACCATCATCACCACCAAAATGTCATCTTCCCAACAGTGCGAGTCTCTGAGTTGTGTGCTTCGCACAAAGGTAAGTAAAACCACCTGTACCCGGTTCTTATCTAATCACAGCTCCGCTTCTCTGCCTGAGCAGTACGGTAGCATTGTCTGAATAAAATCTAATCTGAGCTGGAGACTGGGTGGCTGACAGCAGGGAAATAAGTCATCGGGTCTTTCACTTACTTCAGGTGGCTTTCCGTAAAAGGCAAAAGTTAGTGATTTATTGTATTACTGGCATTGCAGTAGCGCCTGGAAGTCCCGGGTTTGAATTGCGACCCTATTGTATTTTGCAGTGTACAAACACAGAACAAATAGTTCGGCTCCAGAGAGCCTCAACTTATTGCTGAGAAATCGTAAGTTTTTGTGGCTGGTATTGTAAGATAAGTGTTCCTGAGGCATGGAAAAAAAACCCAAAGTAGCCCTACAGTAGCAAATGAACTAAGAGGTTTTGCAGTTTCCTCTGCGATTTCATTTGAGGCAAATGCATTTATTGATTTACCCAAGTGAGCCTGTCCCTTAGCACCAGCAGACGGCTTGAGATGCAAATACCTACTGTGGTATAGATAGTAAAACTTGGGGTTTTTTTGGCAGACTCCTGGCTAATTAACTGAAGCCAAGAGCCTGCAGTAGCCATACTTTTTTCAGTCATCTCCATGATAAATGCAGAGTCCCTAAATGCAAACTGTGTTTGTGTTGCTGTTTCTTGAAAGCATTGAATGTGTATAAAGTGTCTGAGCTGCTGCTGGCGTTAGACGTGGGTCACTCTGCAGTTTAACCGTGTGCAGCAACAGCTTTAGATATATGTGAGGACGTAATCAAATGAAATAGCAAGAGTAATTCTAATTAGACAAGCAGAATGCTTTACTTAGATAAGTAAAAAAATAAATGGATCGTGATGATAGAGGATTGCAGTTCCTTATGAGAAGCAATGGTTGTGTCTCTGAAGTTTGTCGTCTGTTAAGCATTGCTAAATAGGTTTGTTGCTCCATCCTAGAAGTCTCCCAAACTTTTAATGTTGATTTCCATGTTCTCTCTGGCATGCTAGGCATTAATACTGTGTTATTAGGTCATTTATGATATGGTGGCCAGTGGATATATGTCCCACGTAGTGATTCATCAGTGACTGGTTAGTTTGCTCTCCTCCACCAAAAGTACCTGTGAAAAGTGCCTGCCCCCCTTGGAGAGCATCAGTGTTAACGTGTGTCAGTCCTTGAATTGGCACCAGCTCCTCTGCAGTGCATAATCTTATTAAAACCTTCAGCCTTGGTTGTGATTTCAAAACTTGCATAACTTGTTTCAGCTTTTATGTACCTTTCCTAATATCCAATGACAGAGAAGACATCATAATCTTATTAAATCCAAGAGTGAGTCGGCTGCCTCCAAACAAGCACCCAAGGTGGAGAAACACTCGTGGCTCCTGAAGGATTTGTCTGAATTTTGGTGGCATACACCCCATCTGCCAAGACTGAAGGCAAGCACTGGGTTAAGCCTGGCTTGGTGAGGGGTGCTGCCAGGCAGAAGAATCATAACAACCTGTCTCCTGTGAATTAAAAGCAGGGCTGTTCTCTGGGAGAACAATACCACTCTGGCATTGGCAGCTTCTTGGTTTGGCAGGTGCAGTCATTTTTGAATTAACCTTACACTACAGAACAAAAGTTGAATGCTGCTGCGTGGCAAGCCAGCCAGAATTTACAGGGAATGACTTCTCAGGGAGCAAAAAAGACAAGGATGGAATATTGGCAGAGAATAAAATAGGCCCCAAATGTGTAGTATGCACTTAGGCCCCAAATGCTGAAGACTGTTTAGTGTCTGATAGCTCAACCTGATGATAAATCTTAATTACTTAGCAGTTCACTTCCCTTCCTCCCCCCAAGATACAAACTACTTAAAATAAGGCTGGGATTACTCAATTACTCTGCTGAAACCTGTTGAATCAGTTGCCTTGTAACTATAAGAGCTTTTCAAAAGGACAATCTAAAGTCAGTCCTATAGAAAAGGCGGCACTCCAGGTTAGTGATGTTTACACTGCTTCAAAATATGAATAAAAATTAACATTTTTGCTCTGCTGCAGTAAGAGACAAAGGACAATACAGATAAAGCATTAGACAGCAATGAGGAATTGTGTGCTGTAACAAAACCAACACTTCTGTTCATATTCAAGGCTCCACGTACAGGAAAGAATCAATCTCCTGCAGTGATCTAGTGACTTCAAAATAAGGTATCTCATGTGTGCTCAGCATGATTTAAATCAATATACTGTATCTGGGAATGTTACTGGGTTAATTTATACTAATAGAAAATCCAGCTCAAAATCCACGGATTTTCAAGGGGATATTCTCGTATCTTTGACTTAAAAAGAAATAATCTGTTAGCACCGCACTGAAAATTGTTCATTGCTAAATGATTACGTTATGGTTAATTGTTTCATTATAAGATCCCATGTATTCCTCCATGTGTATTTTTTTTCCCCAGTGTGTTTAGGTTATTTCGTGGTGATGATAAATACCGAATCGAGTTTTCTTTCATAAAGAACTTAAACAAAAGGATTTTATTCACTCTAACACAGAAGCTTTAATAATATTTTGCTAAACAGCTTAGGATTGTGGACATGTTCTGGGAATAACTTATCATCAAAGTTAAGTTTACTCCTTTACATCACTTGGGCTCTACTATAATTCTTCAAAATAGGGGTTAAGTAGGATTTAAAACTATATAATCCTTAAGCTGGTCTTCTGCAAAGGCAGATTTCACCCTTCAAGCGCTGCTTTGTGGAGGTTTTTAATTCCTAGTATCATGTCTTGCCTTAAATTTTACACTGGTCAGCGCTTCAGTGGCTTATAAAACAAGTTAGAAATAGGCTGTGTGACTTAAAAAATCAAATTCTTGTTGTTCCCTGTGGAGGGGGAAAGGGGATCCAGGGGGGCAGCGGCTGGTGCCGGGTGGCCAGTCGGGCTGGACGAGTGCTCAGCCCCACTAGATGCTGCCGGAGAGCTGCTGCTGGCTCCTGCCCACACTGCCTGCCCTCAATGCTTTCCCCCTTGCCCTCAGCGCTTTCCCACCCCAACTAACCTGCTCTCCCTGCCCACCCCTGCCCCCCTTCTCCCCTAAAGTGCTCCTCTCGGTACTTCTCAGCTGGCAACTTTCTCTGAAATACGCCAAAATATTTAAAGTACCGATCTGTGGATATGGATGTTGCCTTTTCAGCAACTGAATTATCAGGTATGCTTGGCTTGGAGTTATTAGGCTTTGTTTTTGCAGGTTGTTTCTCTGTTCAGCTCTTAGTAACAGCAGTTCTGTCTACACTGAAAGGTTGAGTGTTAGGAGGATGGAGCCAGACTCTTCTCGATGGCACCCAACGATAGGACAAAGGGTAATGGGTGTAAACTAGAACCCAGGATGTTCCACTAGAATGTTGGGAAGAACTTCTTTACCGTGAGGGTGACAGAGCCTAGAACAGGCTACCCGGAGGGGTTGTGGAGTCTCCTTCTCTGGAGACATTTCAAACCCACCTGGACGTGTTTCTGTGTAACTTGGTCTAGGTGATCCTGCTCCAGCAGGGGGATTGGACTAGATGAGCTTTCGAGGTCCCTTCCAATCCCAAACATTCTGTGTGAATCTGTGAACATGTATTTCTTTGTAACCCCTGCCCTGCAAAGTATTCATTTGTTGTATATAAACCATCTGGTCATGAGCTGATGTCACTCTGGCTATCATTTGATTTGTCTTAAAGTTAAAAGTAGTTCTACTTGCAGTGGAATATCATACTGCTTTTAAAGGATGCACAATATGAATTAAAGTGTGGTTTAGCACCCTTTATTGCAACAACTTTCTAGATGGAATACGGATTGGCATTAATATTTGGCTTACTTCCCAGCTATTTTGCCCTAAATTGCTTTTTCATTCTAGTTACCTATTCTCAGCTGATCATTGAGTTAGAGTGCTAAGATAAATTGTTATGTTTTGACACTGTTATATGGGGAATTGTTCTCTGTTTTCTTTCAAGACAAATCTACTACTACTGGAAAATCTCCAGAGCTAATTCTAGACAGTAGAGGAGCTGACACTTCTAGGCTTAAAAACCTCAACCAAATAAAAACCCAACACAACCTCCCAATTCTGTGGACTGTCCTCTCTTTTGGCTTTGCTCTACCCAATTTGCTGAAGGTGATGGAATAAACTGCCTGGTGTTATTTTCCTGTATTTATAGTGCAACATCCCTTTTCTATTCCCAGCCCAGCTCACTGCATTCCAGAGGCTGCTTTTGGGATAACTGAGTAAGGACAGATCCACCAGACCTGACGCTCTGGACCATCCAGACAATCCACATGGAGAAATAGTGTTAGAGGCACTGTACCCTTGAAGTTAAGTATTGTTTACATATAAAGATAATATTTAATGTTACCTGCCTATACATTGGGCTCTAAATCCTGAGGATTTTATGCAGCAACAGAGTGGTTTATGGTGCTTTCCAGTTTCCCTGGAGAAGAGTGTATTTTTTTCCACATCTCAAAGTGAACCTTTCGTTTATTTTTTTTTAATTGATTTGGTTGTTAGATCCTCATCTTCAACTAGTTTAAAGCACACATTGGGATTTTTCGCACCGGAAGCAATGCTGGGGAAAGAAATTGGAAGATTGAAACGAAGCAAGGATTGAGAGGAAAACTTAACTTATTCCAATGTTTCAAAAGATGAAAAAAGTGCTTTGTTATTCTGCTTTTACAAGAAATCTTTTGGCCTTTTTTTCCAGAAGAGATGGTCTGTGGGCAGTGCTGCAGTACAAAGTATGCTCACTGCTACCAATCATCTTCTGAACTCCAAACAGGCACCGAGGGCCATTTCTGCTCCCATTATCTTTGATTAGTGAAGTGAGACTATTTGCAGAGTCAGTTTAAGCGCTTTGCTGTTTTGCTTTGCCAATTGAGAAAAAAAAATGTCACTCTTTCTTATCTGGATCGTTTGGGTCTGTTTTGTAGAAGTATGTCTAGAAAATAATTCCCTTTAATATTTTTCCCCTGTGAATCTAGTTGCTACTTGGTCATCACTGCCCTTGAGTGCAGGCACAGAGACAGTGATGTGAATGTGAGGTTTCTTTGGCCCTGATGGCTCTTAGAACAACATGGTTTTGGCTTGACATGTTTCCCCTGCCAAGATCAACCAGGGAGAAGGACAAGAGATAACTATATGTCTCTATACACGTATGGCAAAGCTTTACTATGCATCAGTCAATTCAGATTTGGTGAGAACTTTGTACTGCTGACAAGGCATGGAACAAGCACACAGCGAGTTACTAAAACGACCTTGTTTTTGCAGTGATGAATGATGGTGTTCATATAAAATCAGTGCAGATTCCCAGCACGGACGAGAATAATAATTTTAGTAAATAGGTAAAATAGTGTTAACGTTTTTAGAAGGTAATTAACAGTTGAAAAAACAATGAGGAGAAACGTAGGAGGTGAAGGATGGAAGATCTTTATTTCTAGGGACCTCAGTGTGTACTCTACTTTTTGAGCACAGGTGATTTGAATTCTTCAAGCCTTCACTATTTACATTGCTGATATTTAAATTTCACAAAATGCCCACTTTTAAGCCAGTGTTTTTCTTTTCTTCCACCTCAGTCAGCACATGGAAGGTGTGATTAGCCCAGACCTCAGCCCAGCATGGAGCGTGTCCTCTGCAATGTCCATGTCAGCAAGGATGGCCCCCGCTAAGGTACCGTAACGTATGAGTCCCTCGACTCCTGACACCCCTACACGTGCATCAGAGCACTAGTACCGGGCCAGGGTGCTGGGAACGCTGCCTCTTCATCGCATGTTTTTGCTGGGAGCAAAAGTGCCTCATCCCCAATGAGTCTGACTCGCCATAAACCTGCAGGTATTTGGGATTTTTCAGACGTGACTGCAGCAACTTGAAGTAAGTGTGGCTGCACCATGTGAAACCCTTGCATGGTTGCTCTTGCTTTGGACTGAGAATCCAATCACCATTGCAAATCCGCTCCTGGCTGTGGGGAAGGCAGCAGAGCTTAGTGTGTGCACAGCAGTGTGGTTCGTAGGGGGAATGGAGCAAAACTAGAGCTGGGTAGGTTCAGATTAGACGTTAGGAAGAAGTTCTTCACCGTGAGGGTGGTGAGACACTGGCCCAGGTTGCCCAGGGAAGTGGTGGAAGCCACATCCCTGGAAGCCTTTAAGGCCAGGCTGGATGGGGCTCTGAGCAACCTGCTCTAGTGGGAGGTGTCCCTGCCCATGGCAGGGCGGTTGGAGTGAAATGAGCTTTGAGGTCCTTTCCAATCCTGGCGCTTCTATGATTTCCTCGCTGCTGTGGCAGCAGGTTGCTAATCACTTACCTGTTTCTGTGCTGCTTCAGCATCTCTCCGCAAAATTAACAGAACCATACAAACCTACCTATATAGCGACAGAGGGGCTTTGGAAAGCTCTGATTTTTAGTGGGCTCTCTGGGTACCCCTGGGTGCTGCTTAGGTTGGGCGGCACAGGCACCCGCCTGGGTGTGATTCAGGCTGTGGCTGGCGGCTGTGCCAGCAGTGGAGCCGGGCAGGCAACTCCCCAGGCGGGTTCAGAGCATCCAAACGAGACATGTAAAGTAGCTGAGGTGAGTGTTTGCCACAGGGGCAGGCTCAGGTGCCTTCACAATGTTTGCCTCAGCCAGGTCTGTCAGCTCAGAGCCCATTGCAGGGTCTGGACCAAAGGGAGCCGACAGTGAGACATCCCAGCTGGTATTGCCTAAGTGCTGCTGTGACATCCCCAGTGAGACACAGCGGTACCGCAGAGCACCGTGCCTGAGCGAGCGGAGCTGAACAGGTGGCAGGCTCATGCCTGGTGGTGGCTGCAGGTTAGAAGTGTCCAAAAGAAAGCATTTAGAGGAAAGAAATCTGGTTATAGAAACATAGAATCTTTGAGGTTGGAAAAGACCCTTGGGATCATTGAGTCTGCTCTGCAAAGTTCATCTCTAAACCATATCCCCTAACACCACTAAATGCTCTTTAAACACATCCAGTGCTGGGGATTCAACCCCCTCCCTGGGCAGCCTATTCCAGTAGGTGACTACTCTTGCTGTAATTTTTTTTTTCCTAATATCTAGTCTAGTTAAAGAGAAAGGAAGCACGCACATGGTGGTGGAGGGCCCCAGCCCCAAGGACAGAAGGGTTTTCAGTTTTGTTTTGTTTTTAAGGCAGCAAGGAAAAGAAGACACCGACTGGCTGCTCGCTCGAATTTGGTCACTGTGTACAGGTTTGAGAAAAGCCAGATATCATCGGTGGCGTCTTGTGTCCCAGGGGAAACGCCCTTTAAACCCAACAGGGTTTCAAGAAGCGTTTGCGGTGCAGTTGCTGCTGCTTCGGCAGCAGGAGCGCGAAGGGCTGAAGGTGCCCCAGGAGAGGAGCGGGGCTGCGGGTCCTGCTCCCGCCCTGGGGCTGCGGGGCAGCCGGAGCCCCTTGCCCCGCACCCGCTGCTGCCGCTGCCGCCTCCGCTGCCAGCCCGGGGGGGCTCAGACCGGGGCCGGCGGGTGCGGGACTGGGTGCGGGGCTGGGTGAGGGGCTGGGAGCGGGGATGGGAGCGGGGCTGGGTGAGGGGATGGGAGCGGGGCTGGATGAGGGGCTGGGTGAGGGCATGGGAGCCGGTCCAGGGAGCCGGTCCCGGGAGCCGGTCCCGCCGGGCAAAGCTCGGACTGGACACGGTNGTCCCGGGAGCCGGTCCCGCCGGGCAAAGCTCGGACTGGACACGGTGCCCAGGGGTGGCGGGGCCCGGTTCCCAAACCAGCCTGGCCCCGGCCCCA
>WEIS01044367.1:0-16875 GCA_013389965.1 Todus mexicanus
TGAAGGGCAGCCTGGTTGTAGAGGAATAGAAGCTAGGAAGAGCATGACATTTGACTTTTAAGGCTGCTTTTGTAAAGGTCAGGTGTCTAGATGCCTGTACTTTAGATCACGCTGGTTAAGGATCAAGTTATTTCACAATTGCCTAGATAAAGTCAGATGTTTACTGCAAGGTAGATAATGATCACCTATTCGAATATGATGGAAAAACTTATTAGGTGCTGATATGTCTCTTTGAAACATAAGATTGGAGCTGAGATGGGCCTTTCTCTTCCCCTCCTCCAACACACTCCACAACTGTTTAAGTGAATTTTATGTTAAAGGTACAGACTTGAACCTACTGAAACTGAATTTTTCAGTTCATTATCAGAGAAAAGAGTCCAGGTAGGAGCTGAACAGCTTGTTGAGCATAATTTCTCAACACATTCCCTGATAACACAACAGACCATTGAACAGGTGCTTACCATCAACGAATTTCAGTGCCTACAACCTCCACACACTACAATCAAGCACATTTTAGGTTTTGCGGCACCGTGCAGAAGTTGGAGGCTTGCACACTGGATACCAGACAGATCCTGTACAACAAAGCAGCTCTCCAAAGGTTTTGTTATCAGCCCTCAAAGTCAATAAGCTGAAGGCGGTGATAGGGCAGAGAGATTAGAGTGCTGGTGCAGGGTCAAGTCCTGCTCCACCGCTCACCTCCCCTGGGATCTTGTACAAATGATTTAGGATAATGGCACTCCTCTGCCTCCCAATGATGTTGCAAGAGGCACAGATACAGTGGTGATTGAAGATCTTGCAGCCTCCTCCAAAGGGGTGATAGGTTATCTCTGCATCTGCAATTAAGAGCTATCCTGGGGAACATATGAATGTGAAAGGAAAAGATAGCCAACTGCTATTTCCCAAACCTAATCTTTTCACGGCATTGAATCACCTTGATATTTTCATGCATCACAAAAGAAAGCCCTGCCAAGCACAGACCTACATCCCCTTATTAGCAGGAGACAACTTCATGTGATAGAACAAATGTCATTCCTTCTGCTTAAAACCAGAGGGTAGTTTGAGAGCTTCTACATAGACTGGAAGGAAGAAAATTAATAGTTAAGCATCCACTTAACTATGAAGCTGCAATGACAATTTCTACGCAAGTATTTCCAGCCAAACACCTCTTTCAGGAATATCCTTTGTCTAAAATGCACCCTGATATTTGTGTGACGTCCATTTAAAGCAAGAAGTGATTTTGTTACACTAACACCCAACTTTGCCCACTCCGATCCCATCAAGTCAACTGATGGCTGTGTCCCACTGCAACGGCTAGAACAGAATGGCCCTTTGGGAAAGCTTCACGCCGTTTTGTGTGATGTCACCTGTCACTGAAAAGATGGAAAATATCACAGTTCTCTTCTTCATAAAGCAATTGGCTCAGAAGCGCAAGAGTGTAAATACCTCACAGTTCCTCTTTCAGGTAATGCTTTGTGGAGTGCCCGTGCGTGACAGTGTCAGCACACACCTCTATTTATGATGACAGTTTGATCTGTCTCCTTTTTAATAAACAATGAGTAAATGAAAAAAAAGCCCAAAATAATATATAATCCAAAGATTAATTCATTATTCTAGTTAAAATAACAAATAATAGTTTAAAAAATACACTGTAGAATAGAAGGCAGACAGAATGTCTAGAATATGATTACCAGAATTACAATAAACATTTTTCAGATATTTTCACAGAATCACAGAATTAACAAGGTTGGAAAAGACCATAGAGATCATCAAGTCCAACCTGTAACCTACTACCTAGACTACCACCAACCTATTACCCAATATTATCTCAATAATTTAAGTATTTTGTATAAAAATATTTTAGTATTTTGCATAAAATAAGGGAATTGTATATGGATTTTTAATCTTCTGATCATTTCTACATTCCAGAAGCAGCTAATCCCTGTGACACTCCATTGGATAAGGCACTAAATTATAGGCAAGCATGTGATACTGCGGAGTAGGCAATTTGAAGCCTTTCTTTTAAAAAAAAATCATCCTTGATTGAAGCATCTGGCTTATGTAGGTGATACTAAAAACAGTTTTCTGATGAACATAGCTTCTGGCACAATTATTGATTTCAAAGAAGCTGTATGTTTGAACTGGGTTTCAAAAGGGATTGGGCAAAGCAGGCATTTAAACCTTTGACTCATTCTTAAAAGATCATTTTTATCTACACTGAATTGAAATGATGTTGAAAAAAGAAAAAAAAAAGCCATTACCGAAGCCAGAAGCATGTTTCCTGCTTTAAAGAGGTGAGCAGCATATATACACGGTACCTCTTGTCTCAGTAACTAATTAAGCATGTGTTTAAGTGTTTTGTTTAAAGGCACGCCTGTTTAGTAAAGGCGTCAGTGTCTTACTGAATTCAGGAGTGTAATGCTAAGTATACACTTTAATGCTCTGAAGAATTGCTTTTGATTTTTGATTTGATGGAGAAGGATTTCAGAAGCAGAAGAAAAAGATCTTCTCCACGAGTTCTTAAACTGAACTGTGTATGTGATTTGTGATTTACTGGAAGAGACTTCAACTGCAGCACTTAATTTTTTAGCAAAGGAGCTCTGTAATTACCTCTTGGAGCTCTCCACTGTAAACACGGCAGAACCCAAGAAGCTGCTTTGCAAATGAGGGTCAATGCAGCATATGATATAGCATATAGGACCGGACAGCGTTAAACAAAGGTTAATCCTCAGCAGCAAAAGATATTAAATGGACTCTCTTATTGAATACCCTAACAGCAAAGGGGGAGAGAAGGGAAAAAAAGCATTGCCTCTCAGATACCTAATTATCTGCAATGTATATGCAAATACCCAGAATTTGATGAGGTCTTTACTTTTCACCTTTAAGCACCACATTAGTAATTCATGAAGCCACTACTAATGTTGTTGAGTGCAAGCAGCAGTGAAAATTAAGCACTAATGACTTCAAAGGTAGGGTGCCCATAAAATGAGCAGATACCTCTGAGGTCATCTGTACTAACTGAACATAAGTGATGGAAAACTGTGCAGCAGCTCAGCACTTCATCAGCTGCACATTTCTGAAAAAGCATTCCTAATGCCAAGGGTAGTTATACAGACAGCAGGTGAGTTGCTATGAACAAACGTTCACACCGCAGTTACTAAGAAGTTCCCCCCACATTTTCTGGCCTTCGAAATCATGTTTATGAAACAGTATTTCAATAAGGCCAGAGAAGTAAAACAACACGCTAGTGAGTCACTGCGCTGAAGACGTGGGTCAACAAATAAGAAAACTGTGCCCGCTTTTGCTTTGTCACCTCTCCTGAGGACAGGAAGATGCAAGTGAGCTGTCGAATTTTTACATAGTCACTGGGCTTTCCAGAGCCACTTGTAAAATCGGAGCCTCGGTTATCTGAAGAGTTAATATCTGTAACAAACCACACTGCAGTAAGTCAGTCAACATGTCCGTTAAGTTGCTGCAAGAAATCCACTAGACTTTGAGGCTATCCAAACAAGTATGTATTGGATATAGCTATTATGGCAAATTTAGTCCTGAGAACTAGCAATATAGTTTACGCAATATTAAAGAGCAAGTATTGAATTTAGAACATAAAAATTACAGGGTTATTTTGAACTGAACGATACATGAGTAAATTCGGATGGCTGCTCTTGGCATAACAGTAATCAAACCTCCTATGAAGATGTTTCCATATAACACATTTTTCATTTTACTCTGCTTACAGTATTTTAACCCAAAAAGACCTTGGAAGAAAAAAAAATAGTATAAATATCTTCAAGAAAGAGGACAAATCAATGTGCCCACCATTTCCACGCTCTTGAATGGTTTAGGTACTGTTTGATTTGCATGATTCCACTATACGGATATGTCAGAAAATGTGCTGCCCTGGAAGACCACAGCCCCTGTTGGTGTCCATGGAGCTGTAGGAATTTACACCCGTGGAGAATCTGCTGTAGACCATGAACAGAGAGAGAGGAGATTTGATTTTTCAAGTGCTATCTCCATGAAAAGCTGAGCTCATAGACCAGAGATGTATCTGCCTGCTTTGATTTTTGACAATAAGCATGAAAACTGGTGGAACATATATTTAAGATCAATAAACTTGAGTCTTAGCACGGATGGGTTGTAAAGGCACACAAGAATTGGATGTGCATTAGAAATAGTGAAGTCAGTTTATTAAAAATAACGAGGGTCAATAGGGAGAAAATTATTTTTTCTAGAGCTACAGTACAGCTCTTTAAGGGGCTTTACAATATGGAACAGATGAAATGGGAAAAAAATCCAAATACAGATGCTGCACAACCAGATTAAATGACATATACTGTATTACAGGTGAAAGAAACAGGTAGTTGCACCCTTTGCAACACACTGAGATTAATCATTCATTATCTGTATGGCAGAAAATGAGCAGGACTGGACAAAAGACTGTTGCCATCAGTGGCACTCCCTGAATTTAACAAAGGAAAACTCCTGTTCAGCTGGAATGATCAAATTATTGAAGTCTGGGAAGTGCAGGACTGAGAAAGCATAAATGATTTATAACTGACTGAAGACTCCACCTTAGCATGTCTCTCAGAGCTATGAATTCACCCGCCTCAGACAGGTGAGCAACTCCTGATTATCTGCGGGAACATATCTCCCCATCTCTCTCCAGACCAGAGAGGACACCAAAGGTACATGATAATTTCAGGGAAGAACATGGGGCCCACTTAAGCATGGTACAATAACCAGTCCACTGGGCTTGTATGGAGCTATTTCCAGCTTTACCAGATGTACCTCAGACCTGCAAAGACTTCCCTGTTCTTTGCAAGACTTACTCCAGTGCTAT
Source organism: Todus mexicanus (assembly GCA_013389965.1). Classification (NCBI taxonomy): domain Eukaryota; kingdom Metazoa; phylum Chordata; class Aves; order Coraciiformes; family Todidae; genus Todus; species Todus mexicanus. The sequence goes on from WEIS01044367.1 coordinate 4,841, forward strand.
CCGCTGTTGCAGTGCTTGGATCTTGTCTACTTACCACCGTGTCAATACAGCTTTCTATTCCTCCTAGAAATCAGGCAAATGCTGAGGACATGGAAAAAGATGCTGCTGCCTAGCAGGTGGGGGGCTTTGCCTCTCAGCAGGGCCCTGCACTTCGAAGAGCACTGCAAACAAAGAAACAACCCGCAGGAGCCCAGCACTGCAAGTCCTCCCACCCATGCCAACCGACGCACAAGTTAGGTGTGAGATGCTTGCCACAAAGTGCAGCTCCCCACACCAGGAAGTATAAGCAGATATTTCTTCAAGAGGCCCCTTCGACTTGCTGGCAGCGGGGGAAGAGGCATGTCAAGAAGCACCAAGAGCTTTGTTTATACTCCACAGTGCCGCTGTAAGAACAGTAACCATTGGAGGTATGTTCAAGAAATGCTTTAAGGTAAGCATGGCCAAACTGGCCCCTTAATGCCAGAATCAGATGGACCTGATGAACTAAACAGACAAATTATAACAATCAGCTCCTGGCTGAGTTGCAAACTTGTACGCTACAGGGCTGGCACTTACTCCTGGACCTGTGGAACCAGATGATAGCTAGAAAAACTGGAATCATGACCCAGTCTGACATCTGCAGCAACACATCTGGCATAGAAATGCTAGAAAACAACATTAGAATAAAAATTCTGGTGAGGTTGGAAATTCTCAGACTTTGATATATAAGAGCCAGCCCTTAGTTATAAGGATTTAGGTAAGTTGTATTGCTAACCCCAGGATTCTTTCTCTGGCTAGCATCAGCCCCATGTTGTCACTCTGCTCCCGACAGTCTTAGCAAGCACAGGAAGATGTCTGCTCAGTGGTCTAATTATGTGAATAATGCCACACTCTTGCCTTTGCCTCCTCACAGAAGGTGGATTTGTGACTTTTAAAAATGGAAATAATGGAAATACTGCCTTCTAGCATGAGAACTCCACTTGCTGTTGGGAATCTTATGCAGAAGGAAAATGAAATATATTAACATATGTAAAACTGAAAGAAAAAAAGCATTTGAGAAATGCATGTAGCCAGGCTGAGGAACAACTCTTGAGAAAACTGTTATATAGTGGTTAGGGAATTACCTTCTCCAGAGTGGCAGCAGCTAAATTATCAATATCCAGCAAGTGGCTGTCTTGATTACAGTAAATCCTAAAGGCAATACAGCCTCCTCAGTGAGAGAACCAACTACACTGTTATTTGCAGAATCAAATCACTTCATGTCAAGCCTTTGATTTCTGCATGCTTCTTTTGGACTTTGAAGGTCACATTATGCATTAGAACCTGAGCCCAACCCAGTTTTTTCTGCCTTGGGAAGTGAAAAAGAGTTTAAACTGTGATGGTGAAGGGGGAATAATGTGATAATTGGTGTGACAAGTCCTGCACAACCTGCCACAACTTAAGAGTTCTCGGCTGATCTTGGGACCCCAGCAAGGTCCTGATTCAGCTTCAGCTTATGAATCCAGAAGAAAGAAGCAGTGTTAACTGTAAGAACTAAAAACAGCCAAGAAACCGAAGAAGCGAAATCCAAGAACTTAAACATCTTTACTGTGGCTTTATTTGTCTACAGATCCTCATTTAATCTGTCTCAACCATCACACCTAAACTTTTACTACTTATTAGGTTTATAGGATTGTCTCGTTCCAATCTATTATGCCCTATTAAAACAAATTTTAAAACAGGAGATGTCAAGGCTGTGACTGGCCCTTCATGCTCATTTTAAGGACACCAAGTCAAGCTTACCGATGCTAGCAGATGCCTTCCTAAGTTCCCTGTTATTTACAGTCATTTTGTTGGATTTCCAGGAGAGACCTGGAATAAGCAAACCTGTGCAAGAGAAACAGGCATTCTGAATTTTTTCCATACGGTCTTTCTATTCTTTCTCGCTTTTCAAAGATGTTTTTAAACATTCTTAACTTTCAAGTTGGGATTTTCAGATAGATGGCAGCTAATTGATTATAACTGGTCCTCCAATTTTCTGTGCTACTAAGGTGCCCAACTGCAAATACAACTTCCAGATTGCAGTTCTTTCCCCTGGCTGAACACAACCTCATGAGAAACAGTCTACCTTTTGGGAAGGGAAGTTGGGGGACTGAAACGTAGACATCTGGGAGACCAAGCAGCATCATATTAACTCACACCTCAAAACAGGTCTGTACAAGGAAACTAGGGACAACGTGGAGTTCAGAGTTCCCAGGAGATACAAAAGGCAAAGGGGAATGACCTTTTCAGGGCAAGTACTAGGTGCAATATCACCTGTTCAAACAAAAGCAAAGGAGATACAGAAGTGGAGCTTATTGACATTCAGGGGATGAAATAGTTTTTCCCTGAAGAGCACCAGTTACCTTTTGCAGACAACTGTCATTACTTAATAATGTTTGTCTTGCATTTTGTTATTCAAACACATTGACATTTAGTATTTTCTTGGGGTGCAGCACAACCCAGAACCCACCAATCTGCTCAGCCTTCCATCTGCTAAGTGGGCTTTGGCATTAGGAAGTGATAGGTAGGTGCACACATCCCACCCCAATTTCTATTTTTGCTAAGATATCCTTCGAGATCTTACAATTATTAAGAGTGGAAAACTGAAAAGAAAAAAAAAAATCATCAACTTGTTTCTTAATATAGATATTCAGGATAGAATCATTTTACTCAGCGTTGAATGGCTACAAGTCAGGCATCTGGGCTAAGCTAGCTATTTAAAGAAATCAAGCACCCACTCTATCATCAGAGGGAGCTTAAACTGTTACTTAGACGCCTGCCTCACAAATGGGCAAATTAATCCTTCCCTGGGATTCCTGCTTTGCATAGCTCGGCCTTTGCTTTTCTGTCATAGTTGAAATCTCAAAGCACTTTTAACAATCTTCGATTTACAATCAATGCATTTCAGCTCCTAAACAGAAACAGTGCCTGGCTGAGTTTCAATAGAAGCAGCTACCCTCACTTTTCTGCACAGAAGGAGATGCTGGTTTCCTCCAGGAGTAGAATTATGAAGAATTTTTAACGAAGAATTCTTAATGTCAATAGCGTGATCTAATCACCTTGAGTATTTTGAAAGAAATACATATGAAGGCTGCACATGTGCCATAACTGCATCCCTACTAACCAAAAGCATCCTGAGCATTTTGTAGCGTTTGTTATTCAAGTGAGAGACAGAACCATGTCAGTCTGTCAGCTACCCGCAGGACTGGGTGCAGCAGTAAACCCAAGTTATAACTAGTGACCAGAAGAGACATCCTTGCAGCTGGTCTTTTGTGCCTAATCCTCCTTCACAGCATTGGAGTGAAAGCTGTTCAAAACATGCTCAGAACTGGTAACAGAAGACTTACGAATGAATCTGAATGCATCCCTCATAGACCTAAATCATGGAATTTATTGTAAAAATGAGTGAATTTGCATTTGATCCAACAGTCTTCTCACATCCTGGATTTCCTTGTTATCCAAAAGATTAGTTTACATCCAGTGCTGCAGACTATTTGGAGCTAGTTGTTTGCCCTCCAAAACCTAAGTGGTAACTCTCCAGCATGACTCCAGCAGATTTAGCAACACATGGAGGCAGTGACAGACATCCACAGGGGTCCAGCTTTCCTGCACAAAGGTGTTAAGACACGCACTAATAGAAAACCTGCAACACACAACTCCCCGGTAAAAAGCTAGCAGATGGCAATTCAGAGGAGGAATTCCTGGAGAAAGAGAAACAATGAGAAGTAAATTACAAAAAGGTTGGCACGAGAGCTCAATTCGTGACCTTTATGAAGTTCTCTGTGCACACAAAGCCCAGCTGTACTTTTCAGTTCAGACTGCACAGGATTGCTTTAGAGTTTTCAACCCTGCAGGTGGAGATGAGGAGACAAAAGGCCAGGGGCAACCGCAGTACTCAATTAGTAACCAGAGACTGGTTAAGGCCTCTGGCTATTACTTCAGTTTAGACCTCACTGGAGCTTTGTAGTTCACATGATGCTCCCATCTGTGTGTAGGAATCCCGTCATGTAGAACTGGAAGTCAAAAGCTGGGTGTTTCCCAAAGGTGTAAGACAGACAAGCTGTGTGCCAGCCCAATTGGTCCCTGCTAGCTGCACCAGCTGACAAGCCTGGAGAGCTGCCTGCCAGCTGGGTACGACAGACCCTCGTAGTGGTGGCACCAGCCAAGATGTGCTCTAAGAGGCCAGCTCAGACAGCTCAGACATTGCTCCTGGACAAAGCTCCTTTCCCTTCTACTGCCCTCGGTCATCAATCACTGCAAACAGCTTTTGTAAGGGGCAGATGCATTCACCCTGGCTCCCTTATGTTCCTCAGCAAATGAGCACAAGGGATGCATTTCTCCTTTCCATCCTTCAGACAGAAGATGCATGGTCCAGGCCACCTCTGTTCCTGGTTTGCCTGCATGCATGGAGAATTTAAGTCCCACAAGACACAAGGGAAGGACCCGATGACCCTTTGTCACTGCAGCTGAAAGAAATGGTCCTTAAAACTCTGAGCATGAAAGCAGATGGGAAATGCATTCACTTCCCCTTGGAATAGCAACATAGTCCTTCACTGACCTGAAAACCAAAGCAACCCAGCCTTCTCCCTGCCATCCCCACCCAAATATACACAGGACAGCTCCAATCACCCAAATACTACATAGGAGACCCAAAATACCAACTAGATTTGGAAAAAGTCCCCCTGGACTTTAAAGACTGCCTCAGATACCCACAGCCCAAGCACGTAGACTTCAATGCCTCGTGGTCTGCTCTCCAGGTTTTAGAGCCAGCAAGGCTGTGCTCTGGGACCAGGAAGCCCAAAGAGCAGATCAGAGGATTCCCTGTGGCCAGCTGGNTAAGCAAGCAAGCAAGCATTGTTTCATTGACACAAGATGTCTACAGAGAGAGCTTCCATTAAAGAGAGATTCACCAGGTGAAATCGTACAGGTTCAGAAAAGATTTCCAGCGAAATCAGTATTTTGATTACAGGGAAAAATTTGAGAAACCACTGTCCCTGCTAGAGAGCTAAATGGAGCATACTGTGTGTTACACTAGACTTGGCTGATGGGTACAGCACCAGATTTAAGCTCAGCCCAAGCTGGCACGTAGGGAACAGAGACTAGCAGCCTTCCACAGTGACTTGAGGGTGACCAAAGCGAAATGACCACAGCCAGCCAGCTGGGCTGCAGTCATCTTCCTGGCAAGCAGAAGCAGGACCGAGGGCCTCAAAAAAATAAAAACAAGAGCCAAGGCACTTCAAGGACCAGGCGTTTGCCATTGACTGAAGAGTCAGCAATGACTGAATTAATAATTTACCCATATACCCTGAGGCTGAGTGGACTGTCAGTGAGCTGTTGGGTTGTTTAGGTTTTCCTTTCCCTACAGAAGCTACTGTTTTTCATTCAAGAATGTTTGTTGAACTGACAACATTTACTGAAGAAAAAGAAAAGCCATGAAATATTTACTCGTGTGAAAGAATTTAATATTTTATTAACAACAGAAAAATGCATCACAAATTTGAAGTGCCCTTTTAAATGGAAAGTGGTTGAATTTTATATGTATATTTAGAGAGAGTCTCAAGTCTAAATTCAGAAGGGGATATCCAACAAGCACATCCACAGCGGAACTGCCACCTCTGAGGAGAGAGACTTGGGTGCTAGAACAGTTCCAGCAGCTAATGTTTTACACTACCATAATTTGGGAGCACACCGTAATTCTGACAAAGCTTTACCTCTGTCTTCTACAAGTTACATATCTTTAAAACCTATCCCTCAGGCTTGGTTAAGAAGCATGAAAAATCAGAGGACTCAACAAATAGCTGGTCTTATTCAAGAGTTTTCATCCACACTCATTTGATCTGTGCCACAAAACACAGCTCCACATTCATTGCAACTTTTCTTACGCTTCTGACCACACACATGGATGCAAAGACGACCTTGGTATCTTGTTCCAAAGGCTAAACTCATGAACAGCAGCGAAGTGACATTGTTGGGTTTGTCCTTATTTTGGAGTTGTTTGGGTTCGTTTATTTTGGGTTTGTTTTAGTCTGGCCACTGGGGGAAAACACTTGAAGGTATCTTGTCCCTATTCAGTAAGGAGGCAGCAGTAACCTAACAGAAAAATGGATTCCCTCTTCCAGTTGGGAATCATATGTTAAGAGGTAAATCCCTCAAAGACTGAAACACTAGAATGGGGAGATTTATGCAGAAAGACTGCAGAAAAACCTCACAGGGACCACAGCAACCTTAAAAGACTGTATGTGCCATCCCAATCCAGTGCGCTGTGGCTGGACTGCATCTCCCACAAACGCTCACAAGCTTTCTTTCTGGACCCCTAGCTATTTTCATACGTTAAAAGAATAACTATCAAGGAAAGGAGGTTCTTGGGCAAAATATTTTAAGACAAAAACTTCAGCCAGGCTATTATTTCTCCTTTATCTATTGCAGCAAATACCAGATGAGATATGATGTACCCTTTATAGGCAGCCTTGTGAAACCTTCAAGTGCTATGCGCAGTAAAGTCCACCGCTGAGATTGCGATCAAAAGCCCTAATACAGGACAGATGTCAAAGCGAGAAAAGAGCTAGGAAATGTTAATAGTGTGCCTTTAATCGCACGCTGGCTCCTCAACACAAGGCAAACAGCTTGCTAGAGCTTCGGTTGTACTACAATAACAGTTTGCTGAAATGAATGCAGCAGCATTGTTAACGCTGAGCTACTATTATGTTCTTAAGTGTGCATGACTTCCTTTTAACAGAACAGTTCAGTTCACATTTGTTACACAGACAATAGTAGCACTTCGGAAGAGGGTATGAAACTTTCAAATCTCCAGAGGCATGTTCAATATGACAGTAATTCACCAGTTGTTCAAAGCTCACTTGCAACAGAAAATCTCTTGCACTAAGGCAGGCCCCCTCTCTTTTTTAAAACAGTTGTTCCATTCATAAACATGAAGTTGAAGTAACAGCAAAAATTTTACCACCACTCCTAAAAAATGTATACAGAAAAACTAAAACCATCTCAAAGTTAATCCATTTAAGCTGCAAATATATCTGGAGAGCACGGAATTTCACTGGGCAGGAAACAAGAAAATAGCATCAGCTGTTGATGTGCAACAGCCCATTGTTTGCTTAAGACAGACAGAGGGAGCTGTTGCTTTTCAAACCAGAGATGCTCTTGGACAAACACACGCGATGATATATAATCAAGTAGTTTGAAAGACGACTGGCACCAAAGACCTCATTTACTAAGGTCAAAGAGAAAATGCATTTGTAATTCGTCCCATTTGCTTGTATGGTTTTCATCAGCACTTGCAAAAAAGCAGCAGCAGTAACGCAGAAGTGTTGCATACATTAAAATCAAGTTTTCCAAGCCTGCCTTAATTTCAGTCCATTATCGAAGTCAAGCAGATTTGAAAGTATTTATCCCCAGATGCGCCTTATACTAGTGTAAAGGGAGCACTTACCATGAACAAAGTGGGTTGCAGACTGAAGGGCTCAAGGGGCACATCCCTGTCACCTCCTGACCTTTCCAGACAATGACTTGAGTTCGCAGATTCCCAGGTTAGGATTAAGGTGAAAGGATTCCAGGGATTCCAGGATACAACTTCAATTGCTCACAACAACACGGGAACGTTAATTGCCTGTAACAATAGGAAACGTTGATTGTTCCCAACAATATGTTAATTGCTCACAGCTATACAGGCACCCTTACAATATACAACCACCTAAACTGGGGCAGTGGAAGGGAGGGAGGGGAGAGAGTGCGTGTCCATAAAAATCATCCCCAGGATCTGACTTTGACCAAACTTCTTTTAGTGATTGTTTGAGACATTAACTCTTGATTCCAGCGGACTGTCATAATCCTATGTTGCCACAGGGCATCGTGAGCCTAGGTTCAAATTGACTGCTGCAGGCTTGCAACATAACCCTGGCCATGCCACCTCCAACCACCCACCCTGAAATAGCCTCTTGCCTCACAGCACTGCTGGTAGAAGTCTTAGGTAGGACCAAACTCCAGTTTTCCAGGCTCAGGCTATTTTCTCTGTGACCTGTTGAACAGCTGGCACCTAAGTTGTTGAGGCACAACTTGTGATCAAAGCCTAGGAACAGAAAACTATGAGGACCGGTCAGATTGAAATCCAGCTAACTGATGCCTTCTACCTAGCAATTATTTAGAGCAAGAATCAGTATAGATCTCGACCCCACTACAACATGACACTTTGTCAGGTAAGAGATGAATGTTCCAAGAAAAAAATTTATCTAGAGCATTAACTGCATTAATGGATATTCAACAGGTTCATTAAACTGACTAAACCTTTCTGAAATGTTACTAACACCTGCCACGGAATTCTCTGGCAGTGAGGTCCACAGGTTAATTGAGCACCGCAAGGAAAAGATAGTTTTAAATTCTCCGCCCAAAAACTGCATTTGCTGCCTTATTTTCTTCTTGTGAGAAGTTTCTCAACAGCTCTTACGCTCCATCCCACATACAAAACCAAAATCCTTGTCCAATTATCAGCTATAGCACTAAACAGTAGCTGTTACTGCTGTCCTCGCAGGTCAGGGGGTCACCACAGAATGGAGGAGAAAGCCAACACCTCAGAGGTGCAGCCAGCAGACTCCAGTTGAAGTCACTAAACACCACAATTGCTCAGAGTATTTGGCCAGCAATAGGCTGGGAGCACAACTTTGTTTCCTTTGCACTTCATTTTTGCTTTCTAGCAGCTTCATTCAACACACGAATAGCTTCCTCAATGCAGCACAGCAATGTCCTTGGCCTCAAAAACTGTGACAAGACTAGCAACAATTAGCCTAAACTGGATATCTGAAGACCTTTCATTAGCAGGAACCGTAGCAAATAGTCTGCAATCCTCTTAAAGCAGGGATCTTAACTCTGACAGGAAATTTTAGAAATACAGAAAACATGCCAAAGTATTATCCTGCTATATTGCTTTTGCTCATATTGGCAGGAGAATTGTGCTGTAGGAAGTGAGCTTTAGTTCAATATTCACTAAAAAAAAAAAAAAAGCCTCTCAAAAATTAATGGCATTTTAACTAGAGCTGGGTGAAACATCCAATAAAACAAGAAAGTACAGTACAGGAAGCCAGTCTGACTTTCTGATCCGTTGCCAGCACCATACCCTTGCTCGGCTTCACTCTGTTACAAGCAGCAAAGCAACAGAGGACTATAAGAGGGCAGAGATGGTTTATCATGTTTAGAAGATATCCTTTGGAAGATGAACAGAGAGATTTCTTACTTGTTTTTGCCACGCCTCAGTTTTAACCATGATGACATAGCAGGAATTAAACAGGGAACTCTATTGCATGCTTCTGTGGAATTTCACAACTGGTATCTACTCAGTGTCAGCAAACGGGCTTCTTGCCCTGTCCTTCACGTGAGATGCCCCAGAGCACTCAGTATCTCAGTATACCCCACCTTGTTGCAGCCAGCGTGACTTCAGTAGTAACAGAATTCAGCAATGCAGCATCCTGGCTGCTCTTTCTCCTACCTTTGAATTTGTCTCCCTACTACCACAAACAGTCTAACTGATGCCAGTCAAGTCATTAAGCCACAAGTCATGTAAGTACATGGAAGAGACATACATCATTACTCTGCTGAGCAAAACCTGAAGGTATCCACTCCAAAGAGAGGATTCAATTTCAGAATGCAGTCCAAAACTGTACTTTCTATCATGTTTAGTGCTGTGATTTACATCTTCATTAGCATGGGGGAATAGAATAGCTCCTATTAAAACTGTTAAACATAATTTTTGCAATAATATCAAAGGATATGAGTAGGTGTAATGATAACACTAGCAATAAAAATTAATAGCTATAATTATTTTTAATCATATGTACAGTTGAAATGAATAATCAGGAAAATAAACAAGATATTTCATATGAACCTAAAACTAAGAGGATGCAAACCCACTATAAATTACACTCTAAGTTATCAGGTGTCCACTCAAAAGTTTAATATTGCACTTCTGCAGACAGGAAGGCATTCTGCGGGTAGGCCAGACAGCCAGGAACCAGCGAGCAGCGTTACATCAAACAAATGCCCATTCGCTTCTCCCATACCTGCATCCCTTGATATCCCCCTCGCTCTGGCACATCCAGGATTCCGCTAGCATTTGGGATCTTACTTCCAGGTATCTCTGAGAGATCACTGGATTGCAATGTTATTAATGCTGAAAAGCACCAGTACTAACATTTCTTTCCTCGGTCTCTCCAGCTGTTCCTTTACCATCTCACTGACCGTGTCTGTTCAGATCATTAGCTCTTCATCACAGTGCTATTTCTCACTCGTAGGGAGGGCAGTGCAGCCAATGCCCCTACAGACTTCAGCAGCAAGACATCTTGGGTTCAAGCTCACATGTCAGCACAAGTAATCGAAAGAAACACCCAGGAAACTCTGCAGGTTTCATTGAGTGCCTACCCAAGCTGAGCTTTGCACAGCAGCTTTCAGCAGTGCCCTTAAGGACACAGGGCTGACTTAAAGTAAGGGTTCTCCTGGCAGACTGACGTACACAGCAGTTGATTCTTCCAATCGTGTTCCCTTCCAGTTACAGAACAGCTCCAAAAAAGTATTGACTTGCACTACCTGTTTCAGATTTCAAGCATGTAAGACTAATATCCAGCAAATAAGATACCGTACTTCCCCTTCTTGTTTCAAAGCTCTGAAAACACAGCTCATGATAAGTACCACCTTCAAAGTCCATACTTAACTGATACTTGCACCTTTTGGTCTTAAAGGTGGAGAGGTCTCTTCGTGGAAGGAGGACTGTCATTCAGGTTTTGCTTAAGGACAAAGGGGCAGGTGGGAAATCAAGCAAGAAATAGACCTCTTAACTGATCGAGTTATTTTCAACAATAGAACTGCAATTTTGTTTTTCATTACAGGTCACCTTAAAGGTTTTGGAAGAGCCTTCGCTAGATATTAAATTCTCCAGTGAAAGTTACAACAGCCATTTGAAAGCTGAAGTGATTTTATCTTCAGAATCAAATGTAAGCTTTGCTGCTGTCAAAAGCTCTGTGCTTGTGTCATCTAAAACACATGTGCTATCTTAATTCAGAAATAACTGATATGGCTTTTGGTCTGCAGACAGGTTGCAGCTTTGAAAGTTTCACTGTTCCAAAGCTTCAGCAGTTACACTATTCCACAGTCTCAGTAAAAGGAGTAAAATACAGGTACTCAGGACTTTTTCAAGCAACCTTCTCCTCAGATAAAGTTTTGGGACAGTGAAGAAACAGTGCAAGCAAGAGGCTACCAGAAGTGAGCAATGTATGGTCATAAAAGCCCTTCCCCATCTGATTAGTTGAACCCACACACTACCTGTCACCTCAGTGATCGGTTGTGCCATGCAAACATTTCTAAACTTGACCAAGGCTACCAGAAGTCCCAGCTGTTCCCATAACAAGACTTTCCACAGTAGCAATTGCAGAAGTAGTTCTCAAAAGCAGATTTTGCCTCCTAGGCTCCTGGAAAGGGCCACTTAAAGCTAGTTTCCATTATCTTGTCAGACTAACTCATCTGAGGTTTCACGGAAGCAAGTTACCTACATCTCTTGCCACTCTGTGATAAACAAGAACAGTTTTGCTTCAGCCAAGGTTGAAAACTTGTAGGCGGACAGGAAGAATGTAAGCTCACAACTCCCCTTGCAGTTTAAGAGGACATGCAGAGCCCCTTGCCAACAGCAGCCAGGCTCTTCCACGTCAGTAAAAGCTTTTCATCAGCTGTAAAGAAAAAAATCCAGTGTCAAAGAGATAAACAACAAAGCCTCTTATCTCCTGAAATATTTCACTTCTACATTCCACCAGAAAAGCTATCATCCAGTCCTCATACACCTGTTCAGTCTGGCACACAGCAATGCAAACCTCATGAACTTCAACAAAGCCAAGTGCAAGGTCCTGCACGTGGAATCAGGGAAATTTAAGCACAAATATGGGTTGGGTGGAAAATGGATTGAAAGCAGCCCTGCAGACAAGGACTTGAGGGTGCTGGCTCATGAGAAGCGCCACAAGAGACAGAAATGTGCTCTTGCAGCCCAGAAA
>WEIS01044373.1:15946-26319 GCA_013389965.1 Todus mexicanus
CCCTCACCACCAAAAAGTTTTTCCTTATGTTTAGGTGGAACCTCCTATGCTCCAGCTTGCACCCGTTGCCCCTTGTCCTGTCACTGCACATCACTGAGAAGAGCCTGGCTCCGTCCATTTTAATTTCATGCGCTCCTTTTCGCCACCGCTCAGTGTGAAGTCAGTGTTGCCACCCTGGTGAAACCTGCCTTTTTTCCCCCCCTGACTAATATAAATTCATTTTACTTTATGTAACTGGTTCCTGCAACAGACTGCCTTTAAAATCCCGTTCATTCAGATAACATACGCAATTTTAGAGGGTAATACGCATTCTTGGTTTTAATTGCTACGAGGAAAACAGCGCAGGCATTTGACATGATTCTGAATTATGTGCTCGTACACTTCAAATAATACTTTTCATTAGTGACTGATTGGCAATTCACATCTTCCACTTCATTTTGTTCTGCCAAGCCACGTATGCATGAAGTGGCATGTATAGGGCTCGTCTTGCCTGCACTCAGATCCTGTCACCTTTTTCTTTAAAATCACAGTGATGATTCGTGACAGTTCAAGAAATTTTTCAAACACTTCAGTTTTGTTTTCCAAGTGTTGTGGAAAGGCATATTAGCACCAAGGTGTAAAGCATACAGGCTGTTCAGGTTTCTTTTGTAATTTGACATAAGGGAAGTGAGTCCCCCAAGAGCTGAGTTATGGTTACAAGTTGAGCAACATCCCCCCCCCNGTCCTTCAAATGAATAGATTATATATTTCAGTTATTCTTCATTTTCCCAGGTGTGTTTGGTTTGGATTTCCCTTCACTGGTTAGTGGAGTTGGTATGATTTTTTGCTGTTACAGGTTTAATCTAAACTACCTGTGCAAAACTGAAATTAAAGTAAATCCTAGAATCATAGAATTGTTTGGGTTGCAAGGGACTTTAAAGATCACCTAGTTCCAACCTCCACTGCTGTGAGCAGTGACACCTCCCACTAGAACAGATTGCTCAAAGCCCAATCCAACCTGGATTTGAACACTTCCAGGCAGAAGGCATCCACAGCTTCCCTGGGCAACTTATTCCAGTGTCTCACCACCCTTATATGTGAGGAATTTCTTCATTATGTCTAATCTAAATCTACCCTCTTCCAATCTGAAACCGTTACCCCTCATCCTATCACGTCATGCCCTTGTAAAATGTCCCCCTCCAGCATTCCTGTAGGCCCCCTTCAGGTACTGGAAGGCTGCTATAAGGTCTCCCCGAAGCCTTCCCTTCTCTTGGCTGAACAACCCCAACTCTCTCAACCTGTCCTCGTAGGAGAGGACTTGAAGAGGGGAAGAGAGATGGAAACAGGAAAGAACAAGGCAGAGAAGAACTTGGTCTGAATAGACATGGAGACAAGGACAAAAAGTTGAGGAGGGGTGCTAGGGAGGTGACACGAGAATTGCAAAAGCAGAGCGAGTGCAGTAGTGGGAGATACGAAACATGTTTCCTCAAGCAATGAAGCCAGGACTGGTTGGGTGAGAGATGAGGATGAGAAGCCCGGGGGGAGTTAGGAATGACTGCAGGTGCGCTAAGCAGATGCAAACGTATGGAGGATCAGGCTTGAGAGGGAGAGGGCAGGAGCTTCACTACTTTCCAGAGCCTGGAGGTTCTCAGACCTCGCTATACTTGTCAGTACATAGGATTACTCGTTTCCTCAAGTGACAGGGGCCTGTGCAAACACTAGGTTTCTATGCTTGCAGAAACATTATAGAATCATAGAATTGTCAGGGTTGGAAAGGACCTCAAAGGTCATCTAGTTCAACCCCCCTGCCATGGACAGGGACACTTCACTCTAGATCAGGTTGCTCAGAGCCCCATCCAGCCTGGCCTTGAAGGCTTCCAGGGATGGGGTTCCCTGGGCAACCTGTGCCAGTGTCTCACCACCCTCAGGGTAAAGAACTTCTTCCTAAAATCTAATCTGAATCTACCCAGCTCTAGTTTTGCTTCATTCCCCCTAGTCCTACCACTACCTGACATCTTGAAAAGTGCCTCACCGGCTTTCTTGTAGGGCCCCTTAAGATACTGGAAGGCCACAATAAGATCTCCTCAGAGCCTTCTCTTCTCTAGACTGAATAACCCCACCTCTCTAGTCTATCTTCATAGAGAGGTGCTTCAACTCTCTGATCATCCTCTTGGCCCTTCTTTGGACACACTCCAGCACATCCATATCTTTCTTATAATAAATTGTGTAGGTGTCAGTATGATACCATAGGACAGAATTTCATTTTCAATTATTTATTTCATTATTGTTTTTAAAAATATTGCCAAAAAAGCAAAAAGAAGAAGAAGAAAAAAAATTAGATAAATAAATAAATCATAAGTTGAGATTTGTAAAATCAGGCACCTAAGTGAGGAGATGCTGTAAAGGTTGTAAGTGAGATTTTGCTTTTGTGAAACAGAGTGATTAATTTTTTGGCAAGATCTAAAGCAACGTGTGTTTTTCCAGCTAGTGGTGATGCCATAATATTAGTAGCAATGTCCTTCTTGATTATGACCAGAAATACAGAGGTATTCTTAGTTAATGACAGTCATTAAAATGCCAGGAGTTGTCAGTCACTTTGTCATTCCCAGTAGTCCTGTTGTTTGTACCAGCATGCAGAATAGGAACAACTGTGGGAAACTTCAGCAGAAAACAGAGTTTTTACAGTAAGTTGGCTGTAGAGTCACTTCCTCTGCCAAATCAACCACGCCTGATGCTGACTACCCTTTCCCAGACACTGGAGCAAAGGCAAGTCTCTACTGGAACACTAGTGAATGACAGCATCACAAGACGGGACTGAAACAATGCAGCGCTGTGAGGGAAGAGTAAATAAATCAGGCTGCTTAGAAATTTTTTCTTTCATGTATTAACATGTTTTGAAGACAGGTTGATGCTTTAGAATAAGAGCATTTTTGTGCAGGATTTCACAGCACCCCTACNAAAAAAATGCCATAGTGGTGCTGCATCTCAGGTATGCATAGGAAAAATGGGGATATTTAAGTTGTTTGCTATCACTCTGTTACAATTATATTACCATTGTCAAAATACAAGTGATGGGTAAATATATGCATTCGGGGTTTTTTTGTCAAGAGTCCAAATATAATCACATGATATTATCTTTAAAAGCCTACATGAACAAATGTTACAGAACTACTGTAACTAAGTTCTTGCATTTTCCTACCAGGTAATTTCAGTTTCTTAAACGTAAGGCACTTTAGAGTCTCAGATAATATTTTCAACTCTGTCACCTTCTGTGTAGCCTAACACAAGCGACTCCAATACTCTGTCTAGTTTCTGTCAAAGTCTGTTCAGATTATTTTTTTTTCTAGGGCAGAATTGTCTCCTAAATGGAGCTTTTAAAACTGCTTTGTCTGCTGTCCTTCAAATGAATAGATTATATATTTCAGTTATTCTTCATTTTCCCAGGTGTGTTTGGTTTGGATTTCCCTTCACTGGTTAGTGGAGTTGGTATGATTTTTTGCTGTTACAGGTTTAATCTAAACTACCTGTGCAAAACTGAAATTAAAGTAAATCCTAGAATCATAGAATTGTTTGGGTTGCAAGGGACTTTAAAGATCACCTAGTTCCAACCTCCACTGCTGTGAGCAGTGACACCTCCCACTAGAACAGATTGCTCAAAGCCCAATCCAACCTGGATTTGAACACTTCCAGGCAGAAGGCATCCACAGCTTCCCTGGGCAACTTATTCCAGTGTCTCACCACCCTTATATGTGAGGAATTTCTTCATTATGTCTAATCTAAATCTACCCTCTTCCAATCTGAAACCGTTACCCCTCATCCTATCACGTCATGCCCTTGTAAAATGTCCCCCTCCAGCATTCCTGTAGGCCCCCTTCAGGTACTGGAAGGCTGCTATAAGGTCTCCCCGAAGCCTTCCCTTCTCTTGGCTGAACAACCCCAACTCTCTCAACCTGTCCTCGTAGGAGAGGACTTGAAGAGGGGAAGAGAGATGGAAACAGGAAAGAACAAGGCAGAGAAGAACTTGGTCTGAATAGACATGGAGACAAGGACAAAAAGTTGAGGAGGGGTGCTAGGGAGGTGACACGAGAATTGCAAAAGCAGAGCGAGTGCAGTAGTGGGAGATACGAAACATGTTTCCTCAAGCAATGAAGCCAGGACTGGTTGGGTGAGAGATGAGGATGAGAAGCCCGGGGGGAGTTAGGAATGACTGCAGGTGCGCTAAGCAGATGCAAACGTATGGAGGATCAGGCTTGAGAGGGAGAGGGCAGGAGCTTCACTACTTTCCAGAGCCTGGAGGTTCTCAGACCTCGCTATACTTGTCAGTACATAGGATTACTCGTTTCCTCAAGTGACAGGGGCCTGTGCAAACACTAGGTTTCTATGCTTGCAGAAACATTATAGAATCATAGAATTGTCAGGGTTGGAAAGGACCTCGAAGGTCATCTAGTTCAACCCCCCTGCCATGGACAGGGACACCTCACTCTAGATCAGGTTGCTCAGAGCCCCATCCAGCCTGGCCTTGAAGGCTTCCAGGGATGGGGTTCCCTGGGCAACCTGTGCCAGTGTCTCACCACCCTCAGGGTAAAGAACTTCTTCCTAAAATCTAATCTGAATCTACCCAGCTCTAGTTTTGCTTCATTCCCCCTAGTCCTACCACTACCTGACATCTTGAAAAGTGCCTCACCGGCTTTCTTGTAGGGCCCCTTAAGATACTGGAAGGCCACAATAAGATCTCCTCAGAGCCTTCTCTTCTCTAGACTGAATAACCCCACCTCTCTAGTCTATCTTCATAGAGAGGTGCTTCAACTCTCTGATCATCCTCTTGGCCCTTCTTTGGACACACTCCAGCACATCCATATCTTTCTTATAATAAATTGTGTAGGTGTCAGTATGATACCATAGGACAGAATTTCATTTTCAATTATTTATTTCATTATTGTTTTTAAAAATATTGCCAAAAAAGCAAAAAGAAGAAGAAGAAAAAAAATTAGATAAATAAATAAATCATAAGTTGAGATTTGTAAAATCAGGCACCTAAGTGAGGAGATGCTGTAAAGGTTGTAAGTGAGATTTTGCTTTTGTGAAACAGAGTGATTAATTTTTTGGCAAGATCTAAAGCAACGTGTGTTTTTCCAGCTAGTGGTGATGCCATAATATTAGTAGCAATGTCCTTCTTGATTATGACCAGAAATACAGAGGTATTCTTAGTTAATGACAGTCATTAAAATGCCAGGAGTTGTCAGTCACTTTGTCATTCCCAGTAGTCCTGTTGTTTGTACCAGCATGCAGAATAGGAACAACTGTGGGAAACTTCAGCAGAAAACAGAGTTTTTACAGTAAGTTGGCTGTAGAGTCACTTCCTCTGCCAAATCAACCACGCCTGATGCTGACTACCCTTTCCCAGACACTGGAGCAAAGGCAAGTCTCTACTGGAACACTAGTGAATGACAGCATCACAAGACGGGACTGAAACAATGCAGCGCTGTGAGGGAAGAGTAAATAAATCAGGCTGCTTAGAAATTTTTTCTTTCATGTATTAACATGTTTTGAAGACAGGTTGATGCTTTAGAATAAGAGCATTTTTGTGCAGGATTTCACAGCACCCCTACTCCATTAATAAGTAAGAAATAATAACTATCTCAAATATCTGTGACATTATCCAGCACAATCAAGAAAGAGTACTCCCCAGCTGCTACTAATTTTAACTGAAATAGCAAACAGAAAGAAGCTACATTTTTTGTGGTGATGGTGCATGCAAAAACCCAGCTCCCCCATTAAAAAACCAGTGACAAACAAAACCGAAAATGGGAAAAAAGCCCTTTACAGATCCTAAAGGCTAAGTTAAAAAAAAACATGTGAAGGAATTAGATGGGAAAGTTTGGAAAAGCATGCATATACAAAGTCTTTTCAGTGGCAGTTGGCCCGTCAGAGCACTTCTGACAACGATACTAGGTTTTTATTATTTTTGTGCTTTATAGCCCAAAGTATGTTCAGTCAGCAGTCTATTTTAAAAATGTTGAACTACAATTAGGACACCATTTAGGTCTATTTTGAAAATACGCCCTAGTATTTAACTGCACTTTTGGTGCTTTCACTCAGAGCCTGAGCAAGGCCTTGTGTTCTTTCTGAAAATACTGAAGTGCAGAGCAAAGCCATTTCTGGGTTCAAGTTGGGGGAAAACTATAACGGTGCAGCCTAGGGTCGCTCAATGCTTGAAAGACAGCTACATGTTTTGTCACTTGACTTCTGCTGTCATTTCCAGCACACATATATACGTGCATGCTGTAAATCCTGGGAAGCACAATCAAGTGCTCCGTATTCAGCTGTATATCATGCTTTGGAGCAGGCACTGGGGACGTCCCAGACTGGACTCAGATGGGAACTGAGTTCAGGAGCTGAATTCTGGAACTGGATTCAGGAACACATGAATTGAAGGCAGAAAGGACGGAGTCCTCAGACAACTGGCTGTTGAAGAAAAGAGCTTGACCCTCATGATCCCTCAGCTTTATACTGAATGTGAGATACATGGGATGGATTTCCTACTTAGACAGTTTAGGATCCCCTGTCCTGTCTACTTCTCCCCACAAGCGCAGCCTTTTACTTTCTGCACCAANAAGAGGGGAAGAGAGATGGAAACAGGAAAGAACAAGGCAGAGAAGAACTTGGTCTGAATAGACATGGAGACAAGGACAAAAAGTTGAGGAGGGGTGCTAGGGAGGTGACACGAGAATTGCAAAAGCAGAGCGAGTGCAGTAGTGGGAGATACGAAACATGTTTCCTCAAGCAATGAAGCCAGGACTGGTTGGGTGAGAGATGAGGATGAGAAGCCCGGGGGGAGTTAGGAATGACTGCAGGTGCGCTAAGCAGATGCAAACGTATGGAGGATCAGGCTTGAGAGGGAGAGGGCAGGAGCTTCACTACTTTCCAGAGCCTGGAGGTTCTCAGACCTCGCTATACTTGTCAGTACATAGGATTACTCGTTTCCTCAAGTGACAGGGGCCTGTGCAAACACTAGGTTTCTATGCTTGCAGAAACATTATAGAATCATAGAATTGTCAGGGTTGGAAAGGACCTCAAAGGTCATCTAGTTCAACCCCCCTGCCATGGACAGGGACACTTCACTCTAGATCAGGTTGCTCAGAGCCCCATCCAGCCTGGCCTTGAAGGCTTCCAGGGATGGGGTTCCCTGGGCAACCTGTGCCAGTGTCTCACCACCCTCAGGGTAAAGAACTTCTTCCTAAAATCTAATCTGAATCTACCCAGCTCTAGTTTTGCTTCATTCCCCCTAGTCCTACCACTACCTGACATCTTGAAAAGTGCCTCACCGGCTTTCTTGTAGGGCCCCTTAAGATACTGGAAGGCCACAATAAGATCTCCTCAGAGCCTTCTCTTCTCTAGACTGAATAACCCCACCTCTCTAGTCTATCTTCATAGAGAGGTGCTTCAACTCTCTGATCATCCTCTTGGCCCTTCTTTGGACACACTCCAGCACATCCATATCTTTCTTATAATAAATTGTGTAGGTGTCAGTATGATACCATAGGACAGAATTTCATTTTCAATTATTTATTTCATTATTGTTTTTAAAAATATTGCCAAAAAAGCAAAAAGAAGAAGAAGAAAAAAAATTAGATAAATAAATAAATCATAAGTTGAGATTTGTAAAATCAGGCACCTAAGTGAGGAGATGCTGTAAAGGTTGTAAGTGAGATTTTGCTTTTGTGAAACAGAGTGATTAATTTTTTGGCAAGATCTAAAGCAACGTGTGTTTTTCCAGCTAGTGGTGATGCCATAATATTAGTAGCAATGTCCTTCTTGATTATGACCAGAAATACAGAGGTATTCTTAGTTAATGACAGTCATTAAAATGCCAGGAGTTGTCAGTCACTTTGTCATTCCCAGTAGTCCTGTTGTTTGTACCAGCATGCAGAATAGGAACAACTGTGGGAAACTTCAGCAGAAAACAGAGTTTTTACAGTAAGTTGGCTGTAGAGTCACTTCCTCTGCCAAATCAACCACGCCTGATGCTGACTACCCTTTCCCAGACACTGGAGCAAAGGCAAGTCTCTACTGGAACACTAGTGAATGACAGCATCACAAGACGGGACTGAAACAATGCAGCGCTGTGAGGGAAGAGTAAATAAATCAGGCTGCTTAGAAATTTTTTCTTTCATGTATTAACATGTTTTGAAGACAGGTTGATGCTTTAGAATAAGAGCATTTTTGTGCAGGATTTCACAGCACCCCTACTCCATTAATAAGTAAGAAATAATAACTATCTCAAATATCTGTGACATTATCCAGCACAATCAAGAAAGAGTACTCCCCAGCTGCTACTAATTTTAACTGAAATAGCAAACAGAAAGAAGCTACATTTTTTGTGGTGATGGTGCATGCAAAAACCCAGCTCCCCCATTAAAAAACCAGTGACAAACAAAACCGAAAATGGGAAAAAAGCCCTTTATAGATCCTAAAGGCTAAGTTAAAAAAAAACATGTGAAGGAATTAGATGGGAAAGTTTGGAAAAGCATGCATATACAAAGTCTTTTCAGTGGCAGTTGGCCCGTCAGAGCACTTCTGACAACGATACTAGGTTTTTATTATTTTTGTGCTTTATAGCCCAAAGTATGTTCAGTCAGCAGTCTATTTTAAAAATGTTGAACTACAATTAGGACACCATTTAGGTCTATTTTGAAAATACGCCCTAGTATTTAACTGCACTTTTGGTGCTTTCACTCAGAGCCTGAGCAAGGCCTTGTGTTCTTTCTGAAAATACTGAAGTGCAGAGCAAAGCCATTTCTGGGTTCAAGTTGGGGGAAAACTATAACGGTGCAGCCTAGGGNTGGCACACAAGATCTATCAGTGACCTTGGTCTGCACAAGAGCAAGTATAAGCAATAGCCTTTCTGCACATCAATCTTTGATAGTAACTGTAAACACTGAGTGTTATCGCTGCTAAAAGCAGGCACTGTATGTAAAAATGTGCCATTAACTTCAGAAAGTGGTTACTTAGGAGACACTGAGCTGAAAAGTAAAATCACTGAAAAGAATTAGTTCTGTTATAGCTCAAACCAGGACAATCCTTCACTTTGACTTTTTGAATTTGCAGATTTTCCATTGTATGTGTCGCTACCCACTACTTAAAATAATGGGCTTAAAGTCTGATACAGTCACAAGGTGGGGAAGTTCTAGGCTTTTCTACTTCCATGGAAATATGTAAAGCTTTTAGCAAAAGCCAGATGGCAGTCACTTCAGTTCTGCCTGCTGCTACTCCAGGTTAAGAAAAGGTTGGTGGTTTTAAGACCATGGTTTGCTTGAAAATCTTCAGAGACTGTGAGGGCCAGCATCCAAAAAGGTGATTTGGTTATAACATGCAGATCTGGGAAAACAGTTTGTGTAAGAAAACAAGCAAATCAACCTTGAGCAAAGAGTAACATGTTCTTTAGTAACAATTTTCCATCCTTCCCTTACTGACTGTTGTTGCACTGACTCATTAAATCACTTGGGTTGCCAGTGTTTGCTGGTTTCTCCATATTTTGATCTGATTGATTCCATGTTGTTATTCTAACTGTACTATTACTCTGACAAAGAACACAAATTTACTTGCTTGCTGGATTTATTAATTCAGTTTTCCAGGAAAACCTTTTTTTTTTTTCTTTAGAATTACAATAAGATCACACTCAGCAAACATATAAATCTGTTGAGTGTTAGAAGTTACTGAATTGAATCATAATGTAATTGTAAGACTCAATCAGTCTTTTATCTTAGTGTTTTATTAAATTTCCTTGGAAATGTTTCTGCTAAAAACTGTACAACAGGTCTATCTCATCGGAAAGGTGGAATGATGTTTTCATAAAGAAATGTTGCAACCTTACATTGCCACTTATGTTATGTTGTCATAAAGTTCAGACTTTTGAGCTATTACTAAATGTGAAATCAGCACAAAAAGCAATTTCTCAGTATGATGGATTACTGCTGTGATATGAATCAAATTCAGAAGTTTTTAGCAAATTAAGAAGTTGCCCTGTATGCCTTTTTCAAAAATGATTCTGTTTTTCTGTTAATAGTTAGATGCAATTGCTACTTTTTATATTTGCTTCTCCCCACTGTTGCTTACAATACTATTTTAACTGTCAAGCTTTAGACATGGTGCCTGCTAGAGCAACATAATTTGTACTGGGTTTCTTTTCCTTCAGAACAGTTACAGGTTGTTATTTGCCATACAGCTGAAGTCAAAATTTATATTGACTTCACTAGAGAATTCTGCCTTTAAGGAAAAACCAAATGGAAACCACTATCACCATATAGCCTCACATTAAGCTAAAATTCAGTGCTTTTCATTAAAATCTTTATAAATGTCTCTTCCACTATATACTAAAGGGAAAATAAAGCAAA
>WEIS01044378.1:0-13100 GCA_013389965.1 Todus mexicanus
CCTCTCACTGTATAATTTTGTACAGGTGTTCATATGATTTTTGTGTGTGTATATAAGGATAGTTAGGAATACACCCTACGTATAAACACACATACCCTACAGAGTCATACACACCCAAGTGTTAGTTGGGCAACATACGAGTTCAGGATTTGTTTTTACAGGCAGCTTAGAAACGCCAAGAAATTTCTTACTCCAATCAGAGACTGAAGTGGCAAGAATAAAAAAAGACTTGGAGATGTCCATTCCCTTTATCCAAAGTTCAAGTTTCCCAGCTCACCTAAGGCTTTCTGCAGCTAA
Source organism: Todus mexicanus (assembly GCA_013389965.1). Lineage (NCBI taxonomy): Eukaryota > Metazoa > Chordata > Aves > Coraciiformes > Todidae > Todus > Todus mexicanus. The sequence continues at coordinate 298 of WEIS01044378.1, forward strand.
TAGGCTTCTAGCTCTAGCTCAAGATCCCCTGCCTCAGATCTCATTTATCTCTAAGGGCTGGCCAGTTGACGCAAACAAGCCCTGCTATGGCACACGCTTTGCCAATGTGATGCCCAGCCGGCATGCTGATAAGTGCAAGTTTATTTGTTCTCTTAGAATGGTAGAGGTGTGGTCTGCAATTGCACAAGGAGATAGCTGTAAGCCTGGATTAAAAAAAAATGTGTAAAAGCTAATAAAGCAATTCCATATAAATCAAAAGAAAAACCTATTCTGTATTTCATTAATGACAGAGGTTAGTGTGCCTGGCTTTGGTTGTGTATAGGTTGGCTTTCCTAGTCATGCCACCTCTACAAGTGGATCAATGTTCCAGAAGAACAAGGTGTAAAGAAACAGGTTCAACAATATCAAGAATTGCTTATGAGACCAATTAATTTTTGAGCACCTAAGATCTTCATGGTGGTGTTTACATTGAGAAATCATTCAAGAAAGTACTTGATGCCACCAAGTAATGAGCGCTGGAGCTGGTTCCCAGTCTGCACTGTCCAAGGCGTTGACATTTAAACTATGAGCTATTTACAGGTAGCTGAACCTGCTTGTGTGTCTCTTTATCACTGTCTACTTGATGACAGCCTGCTGCAGCTGCTACTGGTTATCCTTTTAGCTTGCACAGAGGAGGTCTGTTATGACTGTGGAGATCTGGCTGCTTCTGACTTCTCTGCCTATAAGAAAATACGTTGTTTTCTTTATATGATTAGAAGAACTTACAATACAATGAAAATTGAGCTAAAATGTTAAAAAATACAAAATCAAACATTCGAATTCAGGGGGTTGGATTAAGCCTGTCCTGTCTTATATGTAACTATTATGACTGGAGCTGCTTAGATAATTTATTTTTTGGCCTGGCCACCATACTGAAAGCTATTTTTATTCATAGCAAATTGAAATGGGAAGCAGAATCATGAAAGAAACAGACAAAGGAATTCCATTGTGATAGTGCATTTCAAAAGCAGTTTAAATGAAGGGATAGATTCAGTGTTCATTGCACCAAGGTGTACCAGAGCCTTGGGGAGCTGCTCTAGCAACTTAGCTAGCAAAGTACTTGTCATCATTGCGAACCAGGAGGATTTGTTCTTGCCTGTGCTGTAGGAAACAAATACCTAAAGTACCAGGAAATTAGGTTCCTTCTGGGAGCTGCTTACCCTTGCCTCCTCTGCTTCTCCCCCAGCATTCTGTAGCAGGATGTTCTTCATTGAAACTGCTTCAGTCATTGGAAAAATATTTAAACATTTTTTGAAACATGAGGTGGAACCAAGAGCTTCCATTTCCCAAGCTAAGTGCCCTGCGTAAGATGTTATAAAAATCCTTAGACTCTCCTTGTGGTTCAATGAAAATTTTTTTATGTATTTATATGAAGTGAAATAGCATCAAAACAGCTAGAATGTCATATACCTTGTGGTTAGAACAGTCTCCTCCAAGCAGTCTTGGTAGAATTTATTTTTATTTCTACTGAAAATCGACTGTCAAAATCAATTTTTATTTTTGGTTACTCATGTTTACCAGCAGTTGTAATTTCTGCTGCTGTTTTAGCAGCATCTTTTCTGCATTGCTCCTTCCGTGTCAGGTCCATCTTGTTAGTCACTGGGCAGTTTCAGTGGGTTGAAGGGGCCAGAGAGATACAGTTCAGATCTACTGAGCCTGTCTGTGAAATGTCTGAGTGCTAATTTTAGCTAGAAATGGAAACTAAATAGGAAGCCTAACCTTAACCAACTGAATAGAAGGGAAGTACTGTGCCTGTTCTATAGACTTAGATCATGCTTTGAAGCTGGAAATATTCTGGAAATGTGATTTGATTTTGCAAGTCAACCTGGAGTAGCCAAACATGAGCAAGTTGTTGGTTAATAAAACAATCCTGTTCTTGTGGTGCTGTCCCTAACTAGATGATCATATGCTAAATTTACCACAAGATCTCTGCCTTATTTGGCACATGAGTAGGACATTAATGTCCAAAAAGCCCGAATTCTTTGAGGATGTTGTTCATAGTACTTCAGCAAGGTGTAAAAGTGGCAGCAATTGGCAAGGAAGGAATGAAAGCCTCTTACAACTAGAGAAACTTGAGCTTGGTCTTAGATAACTGGATTTTACTCTTGCTCCTGCTGCAGGGTTTCCATGCAAGGCTTGCAAAATCGCATCCAGCTTTTGTTTATTTCCTGAGTGTCAAAGGGGAACATCTGTGGCCCTGTTTGCATTAGTTAAAAATAGTCACATACGGACCTGAAAAAGAGAGTGCATTGCTCTTTGAAGAGAGAGAATTGCTGAGCTCTCTGGGAAGATGTCACTTGTCCTGGTGTCTCAAGCTGGAACAGGTCAACAGATTTTGACATTGATCTCTAGATGCTTTATGCGAAATGAGGGTTAAGCTGTTGCTTTGTCTCCTAGGAAATCTTGTAAAATTAACTTTCTCAACATTTGCAGGACATTGAAATTCTATGAGGAGAACACCACAGTCATAGTCAGAAGGAAATCGCTATTTTAAATGTTTGGGCTATTTAGAGGTGCAACCAAAAAAGACATTGACAATAAGGTGTATTCCATAACTACTAGGAGGAGGGTAGAAGTTTGGCATGTGGTTGTGCAATTAAGTCTTACATCATAAACATTATGTACAAGGAAGATAAAACTGCATAGACAACATTAATTCAAGCCTTTTCCAGCTCTCAGAGGTTTCATTTGGCAGTCTTTTCTGCTTTATAGGTGGATAGTTTGAATTTGGAAGTAACAGTAAGATTATTATTTTTTGGGAGGGAGTCATCATCTGCAGAAGGGAGAATAACTTCTCCAAATTGCCTGTTATTGCTACCCCTCAAATACAATTCCCGCAGTGAGAAGGCTTCAGGGAAGTCCTAAACAGTGAATTTCTCAACTCCTACATCCCAAGAAAGATGGAAGGTGCTGAAAAGCAGGTTTTCAGCAGAGTACTGTCTTCACCATTCTTTAAAAGTAAGGACATTTGGTCTCCCTCTAATCAAGAGTGACTGGAATTCCTTCTGCAGCCAGCAGCGACCCGACGCTCAGACAGGAAGTCAAGTGGGTGTCTGGTCCAAACTTAGCTCAGGGGACAAGGCATCCCAATGCCTGGCCAGTTACCAACCACTTTCTGCTGACAGAAATGTACAACTGTAATGACGCCCCGTATTTTTCTACTTTGTCTCAGTTTATTTCTCCTGTGTAACATAGCTAACATTTCTTTGCATGTTGAGGAAATAAAAAAACACCACCTTCTTCTGATTAAGTGCTTGCTAATAATCTCGTTGTTGCCAAAACCAGAACTGTTGTTATTAGCAAATATGAGTCACGAGGAAATACATTAAAGGCACAACAGTTTTATGGCCCTACAGAGACAAACCAACATTAGTATGTGATAGGCAAATAAACTTACCTTTTCCAGAAGTATCTTATATATCTTGTATCATCCAGAAGTGAATGCTTGTGTTGGTCTTAATGTCAGAAAGTTGTCTCTCTTGATCACTCAGAACATAGAGTAACAAAAGATCTTGTTATATAGCTGTGAAAGTAAGAAGAACTTTGTATTTCTGTACCATTTTCTGCAGGTGATCTGAAAGCACTTTTGCAAATAGCTATGTTTCATCATACCTTGGTAATATAATTGTTTTCCTTTTTATTTACTTGATTTGAAATTTCCTGAGGCCTGTTAGAGAGAAATAACTGTGCTCCTAAACAGGCACTCTGAAATTTTCACCTACGTAAAACCCACAACTGAAGCATAACCTGCAGGTCCCCGGCAAAACTGTCGCCGTGCTCTGGCAGGAGGATTTTTTGCAGGTGCCTGTCAGCAGAGGCGTTGTTACACAGGCTCTGCTCTGCTCTCGTTTCACTGGCATGCTGCAGGAAAGTGTTTTGAAGCATATCTGAAAATTATGTGAGGTCACATACAAGTAGTTTATCCCTCCAGCAGTGATTACATTTGATGCTATTGACAGTCACACCAAAGGCTCATACGGGCAAAATAAAGCACTTCTTTTATCCTTCCAGTTAGTTAAGTCATTCCTACAGAATCTCTTGTTATCAATCAGCTTACAATGCTCTGCTTGTTCGGGGTGCTGTAAACAAAAAATAACTGCAATTCCTGTGCACATATTTTTCTTCATGCCTGTCTCAGTGCTGCACTTCCCACCACTGGGTAATAATGTTTAACAATGTAATGCCCAGAGAAGCCTGGAGAAGCGAAGACAGGTTTCTTTGTAACGCCACAATTTTTTCTCCCCTGAGGTGGAATGTTGCTGTTGCTAAAGGGAGCTTTACACTAGCGTGGTCTCCTTTCATCTTCTGCTGCAGGCATCACACGTAGCCATGACTACAGGAACATCTCAAGAGTAAGACTAGGCAACTCCCCTTAGATACCAGCAAGCCTGGTTATATGTATGGAGGAACACACGCTAGTCTCCCTCCTGAGGAGCTCTGAGTCAAGGGGCTGAGGCTCATTTCCACAATGTGGTCAGTTGAGAATGAACCAGTTACCTCAGCCTTTACAGCTCTGTGTGGAGGGGCAAGTTTGTTTTCGTGTTTCACTTGTCCCTTCTCCAGGTGCCACTCCGGCCTGGGGGTTGAGTGAGCAGGTTCTGTTTACTGACAACTGCTTGTGCTGGATTAGCAAAGAGTGCAGGAAGCTCCTTAATCCTTTGCTGAGGTGGCAGCAGGAGGCCAGAGTGTGTGAGGATGAAGAGAAGGTGTGTGCAAGTGAGAGTGTGCATTGCAGAGGGACCTTCACTCTGATTGCATCAGTGCAGCACTTCCCAGCTCCAGCAGGATCCCCCCAGTTTCATGTACGTCTGCTGATAGTGAAGACCCAAGCAGTGGGTCTGTGGAACAAGGTATTTGGTGCTGAGGAGGTGGTGTCTGCGTGATACGCATTTCTGGACTTTCGGCTATCTCCAGTCTCATTCCTTAGAGTGAAGAGCTGCTCACCTGATCTGACCCTGCTCTGAACTGAAACACAGAGGTGCACCCATATAATAGTGGCTGAGCTGCCTCTAGACTAGGCCACATAAGTGTAACTTTAGTGTTTCTAAGCTTTATCCACGACCAGGCCCTCCTCTCCTTCAGATTCTTTCTGTTAATAAAGCAGCAAATAATAGTTCCCTGTCTCTCGACGGCAGACAAGCAGCTGATTGTATAGCACTTGGAGAGTTCAGAAGCACTGTGGAGTATGTGCGAAATATAATTACTATTTTACACCTAAATGTGTTATTTTTTTTATTATTATTTGTTAATGGTGTTAATCAATATCAACCTGTTGTCCACTAGGGTATTATTATATAACATTAGAGTGCGCAACCAACTGCCTCCATCAGTGCTTAGAATGCGATTATGCTGAGGCCAAGGAAATGAGATAGTACAGCAAATAGAGCCTGTGTTTGTTTCTTCCAAAACAAAGAGGTATCAATGGACCTGTTCATTATTTTGGGTTATAATTTGCTCCTGATACTTAAGGAAAAATATGTATTGAAATTTCAGTGCTGTTAACTTACGTGTCTACACACACAAGCTTGTGTGCATTTGTGTGATAATAATATTTGTAATACTGTCAAGTAATATTACTTATTTAAAAAAAAAATTCGAACATTTTCTCAAAGGAATTATTAACTTCAGAGCACACACATCTTTTTGGTTTCCAGTCCTGTTTTTCCCCTGGTAATTATGTTGAATAATATATGATTTTTCATTACAAACTATCCAGTGGGGATTACAAGATACAGCACACATCTCAGTTAATATAGCTGTTGGAACCTTAACTATTACATTCCCATTTGGATTTTACTTCTTACTTTTAACTGAGCAACATTTAATGTTACATTACAATTTATTTGTGTGGGTCTTAATCTTGATCTTCAAAGTATTCAGGCTTAATGAGTCAAGTCTGTATAATTTTATTGATATATAAAGTGTCTGTGGGTAGGTCAATTGAACAATGCCCTTGTGATTAAAGCAAGAGATTGCATTTAAGTTAGCTTCATAAGTATCAACTACTGTGTGTCTTGATTCTTGCAGTCCAATATTGATTAACCCTTCTGCTATATTCCATTATAAGTATGCATAGTTTGATATATATATGGAGAGAAAGAAAGGTGCATGTGTATGTTAACATAGATATACTCATGTGACTGAAATCGTGTATGTAAGTAAATTTGTGAGTCAGAATACTGGCAGTCATTGTGTCTGGATATTGACAATCCAATTAAGCCTGTTATCACTAAGTTACATACTGGTTTTATGAGCTGAAAGGAGACTATATTTAAAGGGAAATTATTTAAATGGTGAAATGAGGCAATTATAAATTATGGTCAAAAGTTGTTAGATCAACACTTGATCTGATGCTTGCTGTATGGCATTTCTTTTTTTCTATCCCTTGGATAGGTCATATAGCAAAAAGATCTAAAAGCTATAGTGAAAAAACCCCTCAAAGCTATTAGTACTTTTATGTTTTCAAGTGCTTGAATTTCACAACTCAGCTCTGTCTTTTTAAACANTTGGTGACTCCCTAGGTAGTTTCTGAATCTTAGGCCCAGTTATGAAACTACCCTATAATATACATGTGTATTGGCATTATATCAACACCTGCTTGCTCTCAGGTTTGTTACAAACCTCTAGGCACAGCTGGGCTTCAAAGAGAACTGTTCTAACTGAGGATCTGCTCAGATTGCTTGAAGCAACAGCTAACAGGACCTTTTTGCAGTAGATCCTAGCCTTTGCACACACACAACATAAAAAACCAGCGAGTTTAAACTCCCCTGAGTTTATTTAAAGTATGGAAATGTTGTCATAATTATGGGGAGACACATCTTGGTTGACTGTTTTGACTCAGCCAATAAACAGTAACAAAACAGTCTACAGGGGGCAGTTTAGAAAAAAACTCCAGGGAAATTTTGTTTTGGAAACACTGACACATGTGGTTCCTAAAACACCGTAAGCTCGCTGGAGCTGGGGTGCTCCTGACTGAAGACTGGCATTCTTCTCAGGTATATCATAGTTGAAGAACAACCATTTCATTCTGCACTTAAGGGGTGTCTGACACCTTAATCACATTTCCATGTGCCTTTCTGTGTACCAGACATCCCAGAGCTCCCAGAACTAAGCCTGACATCCCACATGAAGTTTGGTCTTCCCTGAAGGAGAATTTCAGCCATAGGACAACTAGGACTCTTCTCTGTGTCCCCGAAGACACAGCATGTTCAAGAGATTATTCTGGTTCATCTTCCCTCTCCTGATCCTGCCCTGGTCCACCTTGTAAGCCCAGCCATCTGGAAGCCAAGGCTCCTTTGCGATTCTAAATGGGAGTCTTGCCAGCTTTGGAGATCTTACCAATATCTAATGCAATGCTTAATCCCATTTCAGATATTTGATGTCTATTAACTTCAGTGGCACTGCTGTCATTAAAATCACGGATGGATCTGGCCATGTACCTGAGAGTTTGGTTCTCATTACATGATGATTCTGATAACATTGCAGCTATATATTACCTGAAAGGACAGGCTGTTACATATGATAGTGCCCTCAGAATACTCTAAGAAACTACAAAATCGTTACTCAAGGATTCACGTTCCCCGTCATCAATGTGTCTGTATCGTTTCACACATGAAATAGCACATTAAAATGTTATTAGTGGATATGACAATCTATCCTACTTACCTCCGGGACTAGATAATGGCTTATGGATATGTTAATCCTTTTTATTTTTGGCATATATTATAACATGATGGATGTGTGGCATACAATAGTATTTTTTGCTTGTTGAGATGTTGTGAATAAGAAGAGAAAGATATCCACATAGGATACATCTATTTTGAGAGTTTATCTGCAGCCTGGTCATGTTTTTTGTTCTGTGAGCAATGGTGGATTTGTGTAGTAGAATGCATGATTGGGGTTTTTTTTTAACTGCAGAGATGCTTGAACTTCTGGCAGGTAAGGGGACAGATGGGAACGCACTAGTTCTGAGACTCCCATCAGTTAACAACGTATCTTGTAGACAGACTATCTAACACTATATCCAGGATGGCACACAAGTTACTCGACAGATGCGTTATTCAGGAATGGTGCTGCATCCCAGTGCTCCTCCCAAAACCAAAAGCTAATATGCTATTTTTAGAGGACAAAATTAGATCAAAGTTCTACTGTTCTTATGTCATACAGAGAACTCACAAACTTTATTTTCTCTGTTCTACTCCGTGCTACTTTTGTTGTCACTTTGGTCTTCATGTTATATAAGTCCGATGTGTTGAATTTCTCTGTTCACTGAAACACTGCGTAGCAGGAAGCAAGTAAAGAATGGACCAAGTAAATTCTTCATATTAACCTATCCTGCATATCTTCCAGGCTGATTTTGATGATAAGCCTGACTCTTTGTTCTTCAGCGATGGGCAGCGAAGAGTTGACTTTGTTTTGGTGTATGAAGATGAAAGCAAAAAAATGACTCATAAGAGGAGTGATCGTAGAAAGCAGAAGGTAAGTTATTTTCAGTATAAATATGAATCATTTGTGCGGTGCTAAGAGCAGTGAGAAGAAAGGACAGTGTCCTTACCCAGAATGGAAACTACGTTGCCCTGTCCTAGAAGTATTCTTGGGAGCTGGGAGGCTGAAGCCCATCAAACTGGGCAGGGAACAGGGGTGAACTCAAGACAGTAACTGTCTGTTAGTGTGTGTCTCGGAACATCATCCTGGGAGGGAACCCATCAGGACACGTGAGCAGAAAAGTGCTGGTATCAGGTTCCAGATTAGAATTAGACACCAAGATCTTCAGACTAGGCCAATTTTCTGTACCTACAGTGATTGAGTTAGGACCCTAGTGGACTTCGGTATTAAAATCAGGATATTCAGAGGAACCCATAGAAGCAAGCAGCTGACCAGGTGCTCCAGACCACAGCTATGAATATAGGTGCTGACATTGCCCAATAAATTAAGTTATTTATGGGAAATAATTGTATGTCACTTTGCCACCAGAATTTCTCTCTGCACCACTCCTCCCCTGGACACTTCAACAGCTTGACCCTCCCTAGGGACCTTGCAAAGAATTTTCTGAACTGAAGCCAGTAACTTCTTGATGCTCCTTAGTAACTGTGGACAGTAATCATTGTCTATTTTTTTTTAAATTATTTCAGTAGTTCTATCAGTGGACTACATTCATTATGGCACCCAGGGCCACAAAGCCAAGTTCAGCCATGTCACTGAGCTTATTCTAATTTTGAACTACCTGAGAAATATCCATCCTTGGGATTGTAGCCCCCTTGGCATCTGCACTCTCCCACCCACCCGCTTCCTTCTCTGACTTAGCAATTCTTCATGTTCCAGCAGCAGCCTCTGGTAATGACAGGCAAGGACAAAGATATCACTGAAAGCAACTCGTATACAAATAATGATTTGCAGTTAGGAATGAAAAGAGTAGGAGTAAAAAGGCCTGTAGCTAAGTTGGTTGGTATTCATTGCACAGTGTTGCCATTGGCGTTAACGGGGCAGCCATACGGAATGTTGTTAGTAGGGTTTGAGGGCGTCCCGCAGTGGGTGGATGTTGCATTACACATGATCACAGGATCAGCAATAAAAATTAATCAAAAGAGGTAATTAGAAACAAAAAGCTGCCCCTTTGGAAATGATTGTTTTTATCAATTAGCATTTTGCCTTTATGTTTGTGATATTGGGCTGTTGCCCAAATGTACTTACAAATATAACAAGTGTCTTTTCCAAACAGCGATGGAAATGAAATGTGAGCAATGGTGTAGTATTTTTAGTGCAGCATTAATGTTAGGACATTAGCCAGAACAAAACTGTGAGTAATTAGACCAGGAGATTGCGGGTAATGCGCTAGGCGCTTGCAAAAGCAAATTTACTTTCACAGGTCTCAGTCCTACAAAGATCTGCCGCCACACTGCATCTGTGGTGTGCTGAGAAAGAGGAACGACTCTACCTATATACAACAAATGTGAGGACAAGTGTGTATTAGACTAACAATCAGGTAAGGTGAAACCTGAGTGGCTGGGGAGCAGCTCAGTGGAAGAGGCTCTCATGGTTTTGGCAGACAACAAGCTGAACAAGAGCCAGCTGTGTGGCCTGGCAGCAAAGTGGCCAACAAAGGCTGTATGGAGAGTGGTATGGCCAGAAGATTGAGACCTGTGGCTGGAGTGATGTGGATGTGTCAGAAGCAAGCTGAAAACAGCAGCGATAGCAGTTTTCAGAGCCAGGATTTGCATCGACAGGGAGAATTTAAAGCTGTAGGGTTACTGTGGAAGATGCAGGCAAGGATTTTGGTACTGGGAATGCGTACGGTGCTGAAAGGGCAGTACAAAGTGTAGAAAGAGACAGGGGTAAAGAAGTGTCAATTACAGAGGACTTCTAAGAACAAAGTGTACAAGTGTGATGACTCTGAGCTAGAGAACTACTGAAAAAATCTGAAGCTGACCACAAAACAGACAAAATGTTACACATAAAGTACCAAAGGTCATTGAAAGGTGGAGGAGGCAGTGAGGAGAGGATTTTGTTCAGTCTGTCACTGAATCTGAAATAAGCTGAAATGAGTCATAATCAAACTCCTGTGATACTACTTAGAAATACTGGCTCCCTCTCTCTAATGCCTTACATACAGGTGTCAACAGTTTACAAATGTTTTTCCTTTATCTTTTTTGGAGAAACAGTCTTTTAAAATGTGAGTAGTTGTAACCTCTCTAGCTTCTTAGGATGGGATAGGTGCAGGGCAGCTCCAAGCACACGAACACTTCAGTCATCTCAAAAACAGAGAGGTCCTTCATCTCACTTGAGATCATTTGCTATGTAAGTGGAGGAAGCTGTAGGTGCAGCAAATTCTCGTTCACTAAGCAAATGCTGCACAGACATTGGCAGCACTCATAACATAATGTAATGTAACATAATGTAACGTAATGTAACGTAACGTAGCATAACATAACATAACCTCCTCCTGAGTGGGTTGCAGGATGCTACCTCACACTTGTACTAGGAGGGGAAGGGGAGAAACTGAGAAGTAGCAAACAGTATGTGAAAAGAATATTTGAAAAGAAGAAACAAAATGCATATACTTTATGTCTGAGGTGAAAAGGAAGATGACATTCATGGTACAGTTGTGCATCCTTGGAATTCCAGGGAGAGAATTAATGTTTTGGCCTACCACTATTCCCAGAATGGTGTGGGGATGATGCTACCCAAGATACATACAGGTTTCATCAGTGTTGACATAAAATCTACTTGATAGCTTGTCTTTACTTACACAGTTGTTTATTTGATTGTATTTTTTTGTGGGGCAAATGGCTTCTATCCTTGTGATGAAATACAACCAAAATCAGGAATATTACCATTTACTATCAGCTTTAAATACTGCATATATCTGTCTGTCTCTGATCAATGATTAACTGAAAATGCCAAATTTTCAAAATCAGGACTATTACCATTTACTATCAGCTTTAAATACTGCATATATCTGTCTGTCTCTGATCAATGATTAACTGAAAATGCCAAATTTTCAAAATCAGGACTATTACCATTTACTATCAGCTTTAAATACTGCATATATCTGTCTGTCTCTGATCAATGATTAACTGAAAATGCCAAATTTTGTAAGCAGTACCTTGTGTAATTCAAAGTGCTTTAAGCCTGAATAGATTCCTTGCTCATGCTACTCTTTCTTTGACTCCCCTGACAGTTTTACAGAGCTATTATCCAGAGCTTTATTGTTCACAGAATTTGGAAACTCCAGCTTATTAAAGAATAGCAGATCCAGTGGTGTCTGTTCTCGTAGGGTGAAATCCTCACCTCACTGAGGTCAGCAGCAAGGTCTCCACTGACCACATACAACGTTACAGGCCTATGAAATGTAGGGACCAGGACAAAGGTAGTCAGTGGGACATGCATGGCTCTGCACCTGATTGCATGATATGGAAGTCGGAGCAGAATTTAAATTGTTAGTGGGCATCTATAGATCTACATTTCTGAAGTGAAAACTTTTGGGTGCTGCACTGGGTGGTTTTGTATAGAACAAGAGTTGAGGAGTCCCCAAACACTAGCTGAATTTAATCAGAATTATTTGAAAATCAGATCTCAATCTAGGTATCAAATTTACTGGATTCAGAGGAACAGGGTACAGATTCATCCATTCTGCAGTAAGAGAGGAATTGAGTCCTGGGATCATCATTATATTTAATTTGAATGGCTTTTTCTCCTTTTTCAAAAGAATTGAAAGAAAAAGGACTGAGAAAATGGCCTCAAATTAATTTATATTAATTAGCAGTATTTTCAGGAAAACATCTCAGAGGACAGAAGGAAAGAGCTTTAATGAGAAACATGGGGGTGATTTGGATGGAAGGAACAAAAATATGGGACTCTGAAGCTCTTGGAGATGCACGGTGATGCTGTGCTTCCCTCATTTTCATGTGTTTCTGAAATCTGGTGTAAAGGAGGCAAAGTCAAGCTAATTAAATGACATCCTTGTGGAAGTTCCTAATATAATTTACAGATCCAGAAGTTAGCAGATAAGGTTTATATATGCAACTCAGTTAGAACTCCATACTTTTTTAAGTTTGTATACAATAAATTTTACAGGCACTACCAAAAACCAAACTGTTAGGAGCAGATTCCAGAAACAGTACCTTGAAAACAATTGAAATTCCTATCCAAAACATGTTTTAAACCTACAATTTATGTACCCTAATTGTCAGAATAAGTTACTATCAGAATAGAAATTAAATATCACCAGTCTTTACAGGAATGCTCCAAAATGCCAGTTTTATCTC
>WEIS01044381.1:350-14887 GCA_013389965.1 Todus mexicanus
AATACAGATACCACAGATTAGAAAGAAGCTACTGCTGGATAACTGTAGCCTGAAGATGGGTGACAGTTGAGCATATGAAATAAATCTTGAACACCAACCACCCTCATATGTTAGTACCACAAAGAAGAGAAAAAGGGAATGAAGGACCGAGGAAAGTTGTTAGCACAGAGATAGTGATTTAAATGGGTTATGTGCATTCCTCTTTACCTCGGGATTGTTAAGACCACTTCTGCATGTTTTCATGAGCGGTCTCTGGCCAGCTCACAGCTAAAGTCTGACCAGGCACGCAGAAATCCTACCAAGAAAGTGCGCGCAGATCTGAGTATCATTGCCACTCACGCTCTTATCAAAACTAAAGTTGAAACCAAATGAAGATTGTTTTAGCTCAAGTAGAGTCACACAAGTGAAAAAGGAAAGTCAAAGTCTACAGTTCCTGAGAAAAGTCTCTGGCCTAAGATCATTTTCAACAGTTACGCCATAGTTGGATATCCTGATGTAGATAAACAGAGAGAAAATTCTCCGTAAGACAGATTTGGCTCCATTTACACTCAAAAATCCACCCCCCTCTCACGGCACAAAGGATGCTTCCTATCTTCTTGCCTATCTACCCTTAGACATATTTACTGTGTGGTGAAATTTATCTTCAAATATACAGCTTCTTCTGAACGCTCTCTGACAAACCCCATCAAAAAAGCTCTATGTTATGCTCCAATCATATGTAGAGTAATGGTTTACTCATTTTCTGCATGAAAAGATGGGCACAGTACTTTGCAGAAACCATCAAACCTCTCATTTTGAGTGCTCTTTCTACACTGCTCCATTTGCCAACATCATTAATTGCACATGCCTCCGTCGCATATACTAAGAAACACAGGCCCGGCCAAAAGCAGTTCCTGGCACCACTGCCATTCTGATATATGCATTTCAGCTTAACAATATTATCAACACATGGTTTTGAATCTTACTCAAAAAAGAAGAAAGTTTTACCATCTCCATTACTAGCAAAGAAGGGAAAAGTTCTCCAAATCGAGGTATTATTTAAGAGAGATTGACCAACATCTTATTAGCAACAACTGAGAGTCCACAGCTTATCCTTTTGGCTGCGGTAGAGTGGTACAAGGTTTCTAATATCCTTCAAGACAACCATTATTTTACCACAGAGACGAAAGATCATGCTTTGTGTACATTTTTATGGGCAAGGGGTGTGGACGTCCAATCAGACGGAAAGGCACGGTTACGTGCTTGTGAAATGAATTCCACTGGCGTCTGTTATAAATCTTTAACGTAGCTCATGAGATCAATTAAGATGCTCAAGCAGCTACAAAAAGGATGATTGAGGCAAATGGTAACATCAGGATGACCATATGGTAAGGGAACGCTAGAACTGCGTGGACATAAAATGCGAGCCATCGGAGTGCCACCACTAACCGTGCACAAACCGGTGAGCGGGTAAACGGCAAGATACTGAGAAAAGTACCAGAAGGAGAAAAGAACAGCATGGGAACTGATGCACATCAAATCATATGATACTCAAAGAAGAGCAAGGTACTCTATTCCTCACAAGTCACAGGTACAAGGGTTTTGGTGCACCACAGAGTTGACCTTCTCAACCACAATGAGTGCTGGTGGAGAACGCATGGCCCAGCCTCAGCACGCCACATGGAAGACGTAGCTGAACATTTAAAATAATCATATTTAATACTAGACAATCAGCTGTAAACAGCAGTGATTTTAATCTTTGTTCCATCCCTGCAGGTCAGGAGAAATTAATTGACTGGCCCTTTTTAAGATCTCAGACGGTTTCTCTCTAGATTGCCCATTGGGCTGAGTTACCGTGAGCCATCATCTCTGCAGGAAACAGCAGCCTATGGGCAACTCGCTTCACATGCAGTTGGGTTATTATAAGGTGATAACAGCACCATTAAGTCATATCACTGCTGTACTAAGGTTAAAAGACTTTCATTTCCTAAGGTTGTTCAAGCTGCTGAACTGCACTAGACAATTTAGCCTAACCTTTCACAGCAGTCCTAAATCCATACGTGCTAATGAAGGCAGCAGCGCGTGGGGGAAACCACATCCTTAACACCTGATTGTGAATGGGAAAACTCAGTGAAAATCACCTTTTTCAGAGCCCTATTCTGTCTCCAAGTAAAAAAACCAATATAAATAATCTGAATATTAGATAGCTAACTTAAGAATACACAAAATAATGGAACTAGAGATTGAATTAAGTTCTGATCGCTCATTTCCCTTCCAACTTACTCTAAAAACTTACTTTGAACAACAATAAAAATAGTTCTGTTGCAACATTTTATAAGAGTGGGATTGTTTTATCCTCTTTCATATCAGACAAATTAACATGAGAAAATATTTGTGTTGGATCATATTAAATCCCATCCTTAATCATTATCCTCAGGTACCAAAAAATTCAAGACTATTCAACATTTTTTATTGTGCTTATTTTTCAAACACGCGTTTGGAGATTTGTTTAGAGATTTCTTCCCTCTTACTGTTCTAATATTGAGCATTGAAGTCCAGAAATAGAGTCATTTTGCACATTATAAAACACAAGAAACATTTTGATAGTAAAAAAATAAGTTGACAAGATAATCTTACTGTCTACCTAATATACAGTACTTGAAAAAATATATGGGGAAATAGAATAAAAGTTTTTGCTTCCAATTCTGACTTAGTGGCTAGAGTCAAAGCAGGTGAAAGATGAAGCTGTCAAGGTAGACCAGAGTATTAAGACATTTTGAAAATTAGCTTCTACATGTAGAAAAAAGGCTAGAAAGATTTTCATTGATTAAAAGTTATGCTTTTTTTCTTTTTTACTTCCTTTGCATGTTCAAACAACAGAGACAGATGGAAGAGTTTTACATTGGCTTTGAGTCAGTTGAGATTTATTTGAGGGCCTGCTAGAAGTTCAGCAAACGATTCAACTATTACTTGTTTGATACACTAGGAAATTGAGGAGGGTGGGTCTTATTACTGTTTGCACAAGTATTTTCTGCCACACTAGAGGTGGACATGCCATAATCATAGGCCAGATGAAACTCAACGGTCAAAGCCTAAAAGCCAAATCTGACAATTCACTCACCCTATTAAATGACCAGGATCACCTGATTTGGACCTCCCATCACAAAGCAACCAGTAGGGTTTTGCAACCCCTCTGAGTTGAGCAGAAAGCCCTGATGGTAGCTTTTCTACTCCCTTAGATAGGGAAGAGTGCTAAATTTCTGCCTCTAGCGGAAGGAGAGGCAAAGAAATGGGGGAAATAGCATCCCTTGAGTGATTGCCAAGAATTCCCACAAAAAATAAACACAGTCTGGTGGTTATGTTCTTAACAGCTGTGTTAATGGGGTTAAAGAAACCTTAAAGAAACTCTGTCTTTTTTTAAATGAGCTCTGTTCTTAAAAACCTGATACGGTACAAGTTTTGCTTTTAAACCCAGTACAGTTTGCAACTGAGAAAAGTGCCACTCCAGCAGCAATGGTGAGTGCCAAAGGGACTCAGAAGGGCCTTTGTCCAAGGAGAGCCATGGGCTGCAGGTAGGATGGTGGTTGTCGGTGCTGTGCAAAGCCTAAACATCATCTTACTAAGAGCTTGTGGCAAGCAAAGTGCTGTGTTTAGGTATTACAGCTATACGTGTCACCTCATCATACCTCATTTCCTTAGATAGCTTAATTTCAATGATCTAAATAATGAAGTCAGATTTCTCTTTAACAGAAGGAGCTTTAGTTATGCTTAAATCTCAAAAAACAAACCCAATAACACAGACAGACACAAAATAACGCAGAATAAAAAAACCCCAGATTTTCATACTTGAATTTTGTTTCACTGGTGTAAAGAACCCATGGGATGAAGTTTAAGATAAAGAATTACCACCTCTGATCCCATCCCCAGTTCTTTCTCAGAATATGCAATGAGCCCAGTCCAACAGCAATACAATTATTTTCCTTGAAATAAAGTATGGCAGGGAAATACTACAGAAGGCACCAAGGCAAATGAAAAGTGACACTGGGGATTGCAGTCTGTACATACTTCCCCTGATTACAACATCATCTTTTGCTTTCTCAACTTATTTATTGGGATATCAGTAGCACTTAGGTTCCCGTGGCATAAAGAGGCTGAGGGGAGACCTTATTGCTCTCTACAGCTCCCTGAAAGCAGGTTTCAGAGACATGGGTGCCAGCCTCTTCTCACAAATAACAAGCGATAGGACAAGAGGAAGTTGCCCTAAGTTGCACCAGAGGAGGTTTAGGTTGGATATTAGGAAAAGTTTCTTCACAGAAAGAGTTGACCAAGTCTGGAACAGGCTGCCCAGGGAAGTGGTTGAATCACCATCTCTGGAGGGGTTTGAAAGTCATGCAGATACGTACTGAGAGACATGGTTTAACAGTGGTCTTGGTAGAGTTAGGTTAATGGTTGGACTCAATCATCTTAAAGGTCTTCTCCAGCTTAAATAATTTTATGATGCTACACTGACTTTCTGAAGAGGAAAAAATATCAGTATTTACTGAGCAAATTTGTCTCCTCTGTAGCCCAGAGCCTTACAGTAACCTCACCTTCTGTACGAGCTTTGAGCCTTGTGAGATCCACAGACATGCAAGGGGGATACACTGCACCCAACAAGAAAGTTAATTACTCAGTAGCTTAATCTTATCTAATAGAACTCAAAGGAGAGAGAGCAGCTATTAATGCATGTCAGTAAGAGTAAGGACACAGCTTTTGTTTGCACAATGCAAACCTCTACACCTCATTCACTATCCTGTACAACAGTCTAACCATCCTTCCACAGCCTCACCCTCTAACATCATCTCCATCTCCCAGCTTTTGAAAAATAATAAATAAATGAGGAGATACATAACTAACAGACCTTATGGCTCTTTCATTGGCCACTCCATTGAGGTATCTCGCCTCCAAGACCTCCCATCCAGGCATAAGGCAGCATCTCTACCATCACCAGGGAGCTTAGGACAAGGGAGGTGGCCCTGGGAACAGGGACATGCCAAAGAACAGGGTCACGAAGGGACAGCCACAGGCATTATGCAAGGAAGCCTGCATTATCCCACATCCCTTGCTGGCTCACACAAGTCTGGCTGCTAAATCTGCTGTCTTCTTTGGAAAGTTCAAACCGCGACACAGCGACTGCCTTCAGATTACTTCTCTCTTAGCACGGAGTTTGCGAAGTAGCCATCACCCAAATCACATACACATTTTCAGACCAAGGCACCACTGCAGCCTCACAAAAAAAAAGAGGCCAAGGAGATATTTTTCAAGCTATAATCAATCTGCCAAAGGAATACAATATGCCACAGTGTTTAGGAGAGGAAAAGAAAAAAATAATAAGAGTTAGCAGCACAAACAGCAACAGCAGTGAGGGTGTCCCCGAGTAGTGTATCTCTGAGAACAGCGAATCATTTCAATCTCCTCGCAAATGTCAGACGCCTGATTCTCCGTGTCATCTGTGGCTCTGAAACGGTTTCAAGTGAGACCTGCTGTCGCTGCAGGGGGTTAGAGAAGCCGTCACAGGAGGGACCACGGCACGCGGTGCTTGGCACGGGAGCCTGCCCGAGATGTCTTTGCACTTCCCCGCAGTCGGCCAACTGCGATGCTGGGGCTGTGCATGAGAAGGAGCTGCAGGAGCTTGGCAGAGCCACACATAGAGCATGGGGTTTGTCTCATGCTGTCTGAGCATATAACACCTATAGAGATTCTCGGTTACAGTACCGGATACAGGTAACTTTGGGTCTCCTGTTGTCAGAAGCACAAGTTTCATGTGTCTACTGATGGGCTTGCTCAGATTGGGGCCAGCATTGCAAAACCTCAGCTGCATTTCCCATAGCTGGCACCGTCTATCTCCCAAGGTGTTGGGTCTCCAATATATAACTTGACCAGCAAACCTAGCTCCACCTGGCACACTGCAAAAAAGACAACTGCAGAATGAATATCACCAATGGCTGGGTCACACCAGTGCAAGACCTTTCCTTGACTAAAGCAGAAGAAAGAAGATAATAGAAGAAAAGCCACAGAGGTGATCCTTCTGCAACTTGTGGATGGATTTGTGGCCGTGTAAGAATTAGAATAATCTCCTTCCCAGGAGGAAGCTAAAACAGAGTTTAAATCTCCTTAGACACATGCTTTAACTTCTACTCCATGCACATTAGATGCCCTCAGGGATATATTGTTGCAGCTGTGCCTGATCTTACCTTTGAGCATGTTTTTTCTTGCTGCCCTCAAACTGCCTGAAAGCAACTTCTTCTAACTAGTTAATTAGAGGTGATTGCCATTGCAGCATGTGGGCTTGGGCAACAGTCATTTTTATTTTCCCACCTGGCACACTACCTTGCTATCATCCCAAGCCTGGAACTCCATTCGATGCAGCCTTATTGGTAGAGGAAGGGCTAAGGAGGCTACAGGAGACCCCTGAGCTGGCCATGTCCTGCAGCACCAGAGGGCACCCAGAAAGGAGCAGGTCCCTCTATATTTTCTCTGCTCTACTTCTTGCAAAACTTTAAGCTCAAAGCATAGGCTAGAGGTGGGAAATCTCTCTGCCATACCCTGCTTTGCTCAGGAATAAAAAATAATGCAGACTTTGTGAAAGTTTAATATTCACTGAATTTGCCTTGTGATAAATGCACGTGAATCAATAATTATATTCTACAAAAGAAGAAATCCTTCAGCTTCAGAGTTTCCAGACAAACTCTTCATTTTAAGTAACTTCTCATATTGTTTTCTTTCACTTGGAACACAAAATTCAACACAAATTTGTTTTTTCTCTGTTCTAACTCTGGTCGAAAATTGTGAACCAAAGAGACTATTAAATCTTTTCAAAGGGGGAAAAAAAAATGGTAACACCTATGAACGTAAGCAGTAGCTATAAGAACAGACCTATCAAAAAGTCTCCTCTGGCCCCTTGATTTTGGTCCTGATGACCCATCACCACCCTCCCACCTCATGTATGTACAGATACAAGGTCACACACAACCTGGTGTGAGAGAAATGAGCAGAACATATCCACAAGGACAGTAAACATCATGTTAAAAGCTTCAAGATTTGAAGATAGGTTTATTTTGCATGTGGATAGTGAATGGTGACGAGAAGAGTGAAAGAGAATGGGGGATCCCAACAATGGGCAGGGCAGGAGACAGTTTAGTCAAGACAGAAGGCAGTCTTGAGTGTTCAAAAAGCTGTACTTTGGCCCCTTCTTCTCATACCAGATGGATTTTCTGGCTGAGACTTCTCTGTAATTTTCCTCATAGTTACTTTACAAAGGGAACAGAGCAAAGAAACCAGTTGGATCTGGTTTCCTGAAAACAAGAGAGAATATCTTCCGTGCTGTTTTGGATCTAATAAGTCACAGGAGGCACCTTACCCCTTACCTCCCAGCTCACGCATTGCTTTCATTTCTCCAATTACAACCCACTTTTTGTGCTTTCCACTTGACTCTAATTTCAACAAAAAGAGTTTGCCTGGGTTCAAAAGTGGAGCCCAAGAAAGCTTCAGAAAAATCATCCAAGTCTCTTAAATATGTCTGCTAGCAAACACATGTATTCAAGGTCTTCATGATCAGTACATGGAAATATCAACTTGCCCTAAAGCTGGAACCAAAGCAGCAATCTAAACATGATCAAACAGGGGGTACTGGGGAAAAAAACCTCTAGATTGAGATTTTTAATCTGGCCTCATCTCAATATTCTGGCCCAGATCCAAATGTGCCAAAATGCTTTGGTGTTCTAATCCGCTTTAAAACCCTCATGTACAGCTCTATTCCACACTTTGCAAATCCTCTTTATTCCTCAGCAGACAAAAAAACATGATTTTCATATGCTCCAGAAATGCTTTATGTTTGATTCTAAAAGCAATGATTAGTTTACTGATGCTTTTCTTGATGTTAGCAAAGCGTCACATATCAATGAAGTATCAGGTGAGGAAAAATATGAACACACCTGACCACCCTGTAGAAAGCAAAAGGGGCTACAGCAGCGCTGCACAAATTGCTTCCAGCAAACATAGCTTTCTGCCTTGTTGCAATAAAGTATAACAAGTCAAAATTCCTGCACTTTCCAGGTCTTTAAGGATCAATTCCAATTTGATGGGGTTTGGAGGTATAAACAAAGTCCCAACTTCAACGTGTACGTCATCCTAGATGTCTGAATTTTGGTAGCATATAAACATAAATAGTTCAACCACAAAAAGCGACATGTAAAAAAGCATTGAGGGTTTTACTTAAACCTGCTGAAGGAAATAGATTCAGAGGTAAACCTGAAAAGCTGGGCTGACATTGATCTAACTCTTGCTCTCAGGGGCTGGAGGGAGAGGGTTGAAGGAGGTGAATTCATGTAACCAGCATGGTGCTCCAGTCAGGACTCGGTAACCTTAAGCTTGAAATTGCTAATGGGGTGTCACTTAAGGAAAGACAGGGATGTTTTCTGGAGGCAACAGAAGAGGTGTTTCCCCCACTGGCCTCTGCTCACAAGCAGAGCACTGTGTGGGTTCACATGCCTGCATGGCCGCACAGAGTACGTCAGGTGGGCATTGAGCTTTGCCTGGTAGAGCTCCTGTACCCACCCAAAGCCTCCTCGATAGCCCAGAAAAAGAAATCATCTGTAACAGTTGCTTGTGTAGAGCAGCCTCCTAAAGCCAGGTCCAAGGCAATCAGACAAAACTGGAGAGCTATTAATAAAAATATCCAGGTGTTCCATAAAAATAGCCATAGGGTAATTTCTTGACCAAGAAATTATATAAATTTCTAAACCCAGGAAATCAGTTATTTACTCTTGTTGTCCATTTGTTTGTGCATATAGAAGAGATTCACTTTTTTCCTGGTGCTACTCCAGTACTGGAGTTTTCATTCTATTCCGCCAAAGACTCCCAGAATCCCAGTTGACATGAATTTTAATACCACGCATTAGTAAGGACATGTAGTCAGAATACCGAATCCATTAAATTGTTTTTGGAAACTCCTGGAAAATTGTCGTGCTACAGAAATGAACATCAAAAAGTAAATGATTACTAAAAAAAAAAAAGGACACCCCCTACACACATACACTTCCTGATGCGTTCCCTACCACAGCAGACTTTAAAGGAGATACTACTGCAAAAGAAACATCTTCACTTACAAAGCCATTCTCAAAACATACAAAAATATTTAGACCTCCTTCACACCTTATCTTTTGCTGATGCTTACAACTGCCTCCCCCTCAAACAGTATTCTTTAGTGAAAACCTTCCTAAAAATATAGAAGTGGAAAAATTAGCTTGCGCTTTAGATGTATTATGTCATTGGGGCAGGGAAAGGAGAAATAAGGGAGTTTGGAAAGACACTCAAGCTGGAGATACTCATCTGTAACATAAACCCTGTAAACACGTCATCTCCAAGCAGTGTATAAGGCATAAAAACAGTTTAACAACACACACAGAGCATTTTGCAAGCCTAGGATTGTACGAGGCCGTTTTAGCTTCCATCCTACCACAGAGGTTACGGTCAGCGGGGTCAAAGCAATTCCTGAAACCTCGGAGATGACCTCCAAAATTTGCACGTCTCTTCCACTCCCCTTTCAGCTCCTGTGCAGCTGAGTCAGCCCAGCACCCTCGTGGTCTACAAACCTTGGCATAGAGTTATTACAAAAACTTCGTCTCAGTTTGGCTTACAAACTTTAATTAGTGCAATAAGAGGGGAGTGGGTGAGCAAGTCCAAAGCCTCCTCGTAAATAATTGTCTGTTTGTTTGTTATTAAAGTTTCTGCGGGGTAATTATTTGCTTAAGAAAATACCTTTAATAATTCACAGATAAAATGAAAATAAAAATCAGCCGTTTGTTTTTCCAGTGTGGGGTTTACACTTAAAATTTCGGCAACATAATGTACTAGATATTTGATGTTACAGATGGTTGTGGGGAACCAGAAATATTCGAGGCAGTCAGGGCAGAATGTACTTTTTGTATCTTTTACCAAGAGCTAGTGTCTTTTCAGTAGCTTTTTAGTAAGAAATTCAGCAGAATTGCATTGGCTTACAACCACTTCTCCAAACCCGAGTGTGGAGGCAGCAACAGAGGCCGTGCTAATTGTGCTGAAACGCGTGCTAACGCTGTGCTGGAAGTTAAACTCATGGTTCCAAAACCACAGTTTTCAACTTTTAAACTTTACAGTTTTAACTAAAACTTCGGTGGCACACAGAACCCTCTTGAGATGTGGCCTGAGAAGCACAAAAAGCCAGAGTTGCTTCTTGCATCCTGTCAGTCCTGCTTTTGCACAGGTACCAGGTCTCTCTTCCCCTTCTTCCTAACTCCCCCTTCTCAGAGTTAACAGTTAATTACAACCCATATTTCAATTAGCATTCCAGCCCTGCGATCAATGACCCACACCCCTTTGAAACGAGGGCAGCATGGTTCTTCCAGGAAGGAGCCACCACCATGCTCCGTGCAGGTTCCAAAGGGTTAACCCCAGAGTGCATTCTTCAGATGTGTAATTTAATACTTCATAACTGCTGAAAATTGGAGCCCACATAATTTATTTTCTTTGGTCTGGGCACATTTGCCTCATGCTTGGCTGTGGCTGACTTCAGAGAGACACACCTAAAGCCCTCAAGTGTCCCAAGCGGCCCATGTCAGTTGTGCAGAGAGATTGTGGTACTTGGAGGGAGCCCAAGGATTAGGTGTTCCTGAGAAGGTTTTTTTGGCTCTACAAAGCCCACGGATGTCATGGGAATAGGCTGCACTCCTCCCCCCGCCTTGAAGGCCACATATCAACGGGGTATCTAACCACTCAGAGACAGGCTTTGCGCAAAGGTATACATTAAAATAAATAGAACATGCGACCAAAAAGCACACAGAGAGGAAAGGAGGAATTGCCGAGTGGAGACAGGGGAAACAATTGCTTCATTGTGGAGCTCAGCAGCGAGGAATCGCAGAGCCGAGCTCCACCTACAGTCCCCTTTGCAAAGCTGACTCCGGCAGCTGCCAGTGGCTCCGGCTTTTCTCCGCTGGCTGCTCCAGGAGTCTTTTTGTTTCAATTTCTTAATTTCAAATTTTTTATTCTAATAATTATTTTCACTGTAAAAAGATCTGCATTTGCATTCCGGCTGAATGTGGACATGAGTAAGGGGTTTCCATTGTCCAAGTAAGGTTAATTTGCTTTCTCTGTATTCTGAAAGTCAATAGCCAGTTTTGGTGGTGGCTTTTTTTCCCCTGGAATTTATTTTAAGATTCCGTCTCTATCGCTGGCTTTCATTTGCACCAGCTTCGTATCATCTGACAGCATTTCACATTTTTATTGCAGTTTGATTGCTGTGCAGTAGTTTCATCATTCCAAGTTAAAGAAAAAAAAATGTTTGTCTAAATTGTACTTTTGCCCTCCTTAAAAAAAATAATATTCAAGCTTCAAACATGATTGGCATAACTTTTAAAAGCAGTAGCCAGGATCTGAAAGCGTCAAGTTAGATCAACCTTGTTACTCAACAATAATTTTTAAAAAGTCTTAGACACCAATTCAAGCTTTGACATTGCTGACATACAATAGCACATCTCCTGCAGAAGATAAAAGTTTGAGGTACTGCATCACACTGGGGGACTTTATGTCCAGGTAAATGGTAACTACGCCTGAAGCCTGGGTCACCCTCACAACCACACCACATCTCAGTGGAGCTCCAGGAAATAACAGGGCCAAGGCCAGCACCATCCAACGCTTGCCCTGGGTTTTCACCCAGGCTGTTCCTGCTGTATCATTCATTACCTGGGATGTAGCTCCTCTCCTAACATTGCAAACTTTCCTAAGAAATCTGGCAAGAGCAGCCATTGGCCTTCAGGAAGTTATCTGGCCAGTTCTCCAGCTACAAGACCAGTTTGCCCGCACCAGCCATAAGAGCCTTGAGAAGGAAATGCTACCAGCTGTACAAACAGTACATATCTACAGCCAAAAGCCATCTCCCCCAGATCTAGAAGGGATTAGAAGGTTAGAAGGTGATGCCCATCTCCTGTGCAACACCTTCATTCATCTTCTGCCACCTCATAGAATGCCTTATACGAGGAACTCTGCAAACATACTAGATGTCCCTCCTCAAGCGACAGAAAACACCAAAAAAATTATAAATCAGTACTTTGTGCATATTGTGCTGCTTTGTTTTAACACATACTCATGCAACACACAAACACCCCTGTGGTAGATCCAAGCAGCAAGCTCCCTTTGATATCCTCTCTCTCAACAGTGGCAAGACCATGTCTGTCAAGAGGTGGAAGCTCTCTTCCATTAGAAAAATTTGTACGTTTGGTTTCCTACTATAATATTGTTTGGGAAGATAAAAATTAGCGTGCACGCCAAATCTGGGAAGGAGGGAAGGAGGTGAGCCTTTATCATCCCAAGAACACCCACAAGCAGCATTTCTTCTCATCCCAGAGAGCAAAACCAATCTGATTTACGTTAGATGGAGTACACTGCTCAGAAATTTCTGCAAAGCAGGAGTAATCAAGCCATGATCTCCTACTCCTTAGACTTGTTGCTTCATCTTAAAAAATAATAGTAAAAAAAATAAAAAAGATAAAATCACACAAGCAATACAAGTAATGAGAGTGACTAAGACTGAGAATCTTGATATTTGCCATTGAGTCACCATCCATACCCAAAGGAGACAGAGCAGGGCATGGTCTTAAAGGGGAGCAAGAAAGCAGTGAGGTACAGAAGGAAGATCGTACTAAGAATAAGGTGAGAGATGATTAATTTGTTGATTTATTTATAAGGTTCTCAAGTGCTATCAGGACAAAAGTCCCTCTTGTACACTCAACAGCTGTGAAAGAGCAGATAAGCCATTTAAAAATCCTCCATGTCTTGCAAGGATTTTTAATGAGCATTACTATAAACTCACTTCACGGCCCAATATGTCCAAAGTAGTAGTAGTAACATTCTTGCATCCTAGGTGCGAAAGCAAGTAGAAAAGGTTGAGTTATCTGGATGTCAACAGCCATGCTGGAAATAGGACATGCTGTTCCATCTCCTGCGCATCACCACCACAACGATTCACTCTCAATACACACTTTTACGAGGCAAATATTTGACCTGCTACACTAGGATGAATAAAATAATAAGTAATGAGTGAGTGCCTGATCTCACCAGAGTCTTTAAACCTTCCACAATGTGGGGGTTATGAGGTTTAATCACACAGTAGTAGTACCAAATTTGTGTGCTCTTTCAAAAGAAACTGCAGGAAAAGGAGTGCTTATCTTGTAAAGAATGAAGAAAATAAATATATGAAAAAAACCAACCAAAACAAGAGATAGGTCAAATAGAAGCTATAATGAAAACAAAGAAAAAATATTTACCTATGTAAAAAAAACTCCAACCAAACAAAAAATCCACAAAAAACCCACATGCAAGAGATGTTCAGTCAAGTTTGAGGCTTTTATCCTTGACAAACTGCTTCCCGTTTAGAGAGAAAATATATTGATAAATGTGGATTTAATCTTATTTGGAGGAAAAAAAGAACAGGTGTGACACTGATCCCTCCCATCACTGTCAACCAGAACAACTCCCCTATTCCTGCTCCCACCCAGCTGCTAAACCAGTACAAATGAGATCAGAATTAACTACCGAGTTCGTGTTGCAGGGAAAAAAAAAAAAAAGAGATATTAAATTCACCCAAACATCCATCTGTGCCCGGGCAGAGTTTCTGCCCCTACATTATCCAGAGCTCTGAGCAGTCGTGACTCAGACGATCACTTCGATCGCGTGACCAAGCCCCACATTTATGAATGAAACTCTATTTATTTATTATTTTGTTTTTACTAAATGTAAGATCAGAGACCGTGGATGAGTGTCACTTTTTTTTTTCTTTACAAAACCCTTAGGAGAATGAGTACTCTGTATTTCTTCAACTCAACGCTGATATATCTGATTTCCCTCCAGGACAGACCAAACATTAAATAACACTGAACAGGCTGAGTGCGTAGCTCGAATACTTGCAATGAAAAGTTTTCATTCTCAGCTTATTTCCTAGTTTACAAAAGCTCTTATCAAAAAAGCTCTCTAAATTGGAATTAGTTAGTGATCCAGGTCTCTAAAGCCCAGGGACTGGAAGTGAAGATTTCTTAATTATACCAGCAGGGGCTTGATTTCTATTCTTAGTGCAGCTGGGTAACGTTGTTAGGTTCTTGCGGAGCACTGTTTTTTCATTGGCAGGGATAGCCCCTGGCTTACTTTGACAAAAATATGGAGCTCTTGAAACTGAAGGATCTTCATGTATGTGCAAGAGAGCATGTACACTTCAGCCACACAGGCAACCAGCTCTTCAGCAGAGCCCAAATTCCTTTTAAGTTCAAAAGCTCCTTACCTGGGAATCTAATACCAGTCTTGGAGTTTTAACAGATGTAAACTTGATTTTTTTAAACATTTTTTCTTCTCACTGGACCTTTACAATACCTTCATTTTCCTCTTCTTCCTGAAGGAACCAGCTGTTCAGCTGCAAATTCACCCAGAGAAAAGGCTCGAGACCAACCTCGGAAGAAGCTTTTGAGATCACCACTCACATGATGACTGGTGTCACAAGA
>WEIS01044383.1:0-13191 GCA_013389965.1 Todus mexicanus
CATTTTCAATGAGCCTCCAGGATTGTAACTCCAAAATTTTCACCCTTGGGTCTACAGTTGGTCTTTGCAATCTCTGTGAACATCATCTCAAGGAATTTATTATGGTATAATGTGATGGTGTGGTGTCACCCAGTTAATAACATCTATAAATGCTATTGTCTCCTAGTTCCATCAGCTAATTATTGTTAGTGCAGTGAGTGAAGAGGCCAAAGGAGCTTCGTTGTTTCCATTTCATCCTGTGTCTCTGCTCTGTGATTCAGGAATCTTTGCACAAACACTGAAGGGCTAAATATGCATCTTTCCTTACCCCAGTTGTGAGCATATTTCAAAATTAGTATCAAATGTAATTTAATATCTCCAATAACTATTGTCTGGGAGTCACAACAGAGCACAGTCACACTTTTCCTACACTTGCTAAAGACCACCATGGTTGAACCTTGATACGTAAGCCAGTGACCAGAAAAATCTTCTAGGATCTTGTCAGATATGAATTCTATAGTTAATTGTACAAATATGATGCCGGAAACAGAATGTCTCATTGTATTGCCTATTTACATTTAATTTCTTTATATGAAACATGGCATCAAAATTATAGCACTCTGCCACAGTCAGCATGTTCTTAATGTGAACAATTCTCGATATTGTTTGATGAGTTTAGGACTGCTATAAATAAGTCCTTGACATTGAAAGTGGTGAGTCTTGCTGGTATTTAAAGCAAAGGGAGGGCTTTTTGCTACTCGTTCAGTGGAGAATGTATCCGTGTTCCACAGAAATTTAAAAAAAAAACCCAAACAAACCAACAAATAAACAGGGAAAAAAAATTGGATACTGTTGTTACTATTGCCATAACAATAACTATTAAATAGTAATGAAAGTAGCTGGGCCAACATTAAAGATAGTAGAAGCCAGTGATACAGAAGACAAGTTCCTATCTGGCTATTGTAAAGTGTGCGTTATCTAGAAAAAGCTGTTCTGTGCAAAGCAGTGTCACTAAAATACCAGTTATTTCATGAATTTCTTTTTTTAATTCTCCAAAGTTGAGAATATCGCTGCACTTTCCACCATACCTTCTCGAAATTTCACTGGAGTTACCACTTTCTAAGAGTTTAGCTGACTAAATGTTCTGTTATATACCCTTTAAATTTGAGGTTAATTGGTCTTTGAAACAGCTTATACTAATGAAAAACCATCACCTGAATTCTCATTTTTACACGTTTAGTTTCAAATCACTGACACCCTGGAGCATTTTTTCTGACTGGGTGAGTCACCTGCTTGCCTGTGCTGATGTCTGAGGTATCCTGGTGCATCTCTAATGGCTCTGCATGTCTACTTCTGCACAACTACAGCTGCTCCTTAGATGACTTTTCTAGGTGAGCTGGGGTATATCTCTCAGGGCCTGCTTAGACATGCTGCTCAGCAGGCAATAGGGTGAAGATTTATGATGTGTCTGACGTGTGTCAGCTTTATGTATTCAGAAAAGTTCCCTTTGGCCCTTGGTTTATGAATGGTATCTCCAGATGTGTAACTCTCCATGTTTCAAAGGTGCAAAAGTATTGAGCATAGGTTTGATCTGTTCACCTGTTGTGGCAAGCTGATACCAAGACATGTGGATATTTTCTTAGACAAAGATCTATGTACAGACCACACTACGCACTGCTGGAGAGCAGGGCTCTGCCCAGCGGCGTGGGGCAACCTACTACATTCTGGCAGCCATTAGCTAGTGGTCCTGTTCTCTTGTGGTGCCTGAAGGTTTTAGTGGTTTGACCAGCTGAAACACACTCCGTTCAGCCACATTGCATCCAACTGCACAGTATCTTCACTCATAATATTCTTGGCTGTGAAGATCATAGAATCATTGAGGTTGGAAAAGACCCTTGGGATCATTGAGTCCAACCATCAGCTCTGTAAAGCTCACCCCTAAACTATATCCGCTAACACCACATCTAGATGAGCTTTAAACACATCCAGTGAAGGTGATTCAACCACTTTCCCAGACAGCCTACTCCAGTAGCTGATCACTCTTTCTGTGATTTTTTTTTTTTTTTCCTAATGCCCAGTCTAAACCTACCCTGTTGCAGCTTGAATTGAAGATGATTTTGTCATACACAGATCACCTATGCCCAAGGAGACGGAAGAGAGTGTCCTTTGCAAAAAGAAAAATAAAATACATTTCCATGCTTATGGATAGTCCATATAATGAATTGTATACAAAAAATTAGCTACAATAATGAAATTATGTTCTCTTCAGGAGACACTATCAACACATCTTCTGATAAGAGCCAGCACCACTGCATTCAGAATGTCACGATGATGATTTGTTTAGCATCATTTTGCTTCATGGGATTTTTTCTGACTCAAACCTGGAAATTTTGCTCAGACAAAATCCCCGTTGACCTCTGTAACTTCTTGCAAGCAAGGATTTGGAAAGGGAAATCCCCAAAGAGGTGTCATTTGTTGCCTAGCTGTGAGGAATACTTATTTTATACCATGAATAAAACTGTACGTTTTTGTGAGGCTTTTTAAAGATTAATTGATTTAATTTGTTTTATACTTACATTAAGTTGAGGGAATGCAGTAAATTATGTATTCAATGGTACTGACCATTGAATATATAATTTATATTTATTGGAAGTGGTGAGGGTTCCAAATCTTTGTGATTTCACTTTTACTGTCCTAATGCAATAAACAATTTATTGATGCAGATGCAAAATATTCTTCACTTGATTCAACTCAATGTTGATGGCCTTTGCTTAAGTAGTAAGGCAAATTTCTTATAAAAAAAGCAAGTAAATAATTGACTTTAATATTGTATTCAAGGAGTTATTTTTTTTCCTCAGTCAACACTTGATCTCTTTTGTCCTTAGGTTCATGTTGGCAGAACCTGAGGTTTTCTTAAGAAAAGACTCTAAGACCAGGGATTGCAACAGTCAGAATTTCTCATTTACTCTCCAGTCCTTATTTTATCTGTCATGATTGTGAAGACTACTCTCAGTTTTAAACCCTGCCCTTCCTCACTGTGTTCACAGCTCTCCTCTCACACAGGGAAACCACCACTTCAACAACACTTAACCTTGGCAACAGGAAGGAGCTTTGAGGGGCTGCATACTTGGGAATGAAGAATCTGAATTTTCCTTAGAAATTATGTAGTTCGATTATGGAAAACAATCACAGCATGACTCAACCTGCATAACTCTTACCAAATGGTAGGAAAAGACCTCATTCATAAATTTCCTCCAACTTCATATTTTCTGGATTAAGACAATATTTCATGCTAACACATCTTCTTATAACAAGAATACCAAAAGACCCAAGGCAAGTAGAAATCTACTAGATAAAGCACAAGAATGTTCACTGAACCCTGGTGATTGGTCTGGCCGGATGAAAAGAGTCCATTTCAGCACAACTAACTGGTACAAGTTCAGCATGACAAATTGTGTAAAAACTTTCATGTCATGGTGGTTATTTATGAAGGGTGCAGCTCCTGTCCTCCTAGGAAGCATCTGTACCCTGGTTTTGTGTTAAAATCCCTCCTGTTGTCTCTATGATCATTCTGCTTATATCTGATTAAGAGGAGGGTTCAGATGGAGTTGTAGTTTCCAGTGTGCTCCTGTCTCCTGCATTCCACTTAGAATTTTCTTCTTTGCTTCTCAAAAGTACTCCAAAGACCTTGCTCCATCCTATCCACCTCCATACTTCAGCTTCTATTTCAGAGTCATTAATTGTGACTTGACAAGATATGGTGTTTTAACTTGGTTCTAATAACCAAGTTAAAAATGGTTCTTCTAATCATTAGTCTCCCATGATTCATATAACACTAGTGTGGTCATTCTGTTTTAGAGCCACAAATGCCACTGTTTTGTTTTTGTTCTTTGTAGCAAACTCTCTGCTGTTGCATTAGGTACAGTCATTTTGTTCTTGTATTACCTCTTTCTACTAATTACCAGACAAAAGAATCTTCCAGCAGTGTAGATCAGACTTTATAGATGATATTTTGTATTTCTTGGAGCTCAGATTTATTTATCCTCTCTGCTTCTGGACAGGCAACAGTCAGACTCAAAGTCAGTGTAAGGATCTGTTTGCTACACTGAATGAAGGACACTGTTCACAAATGACCAGATATGTAAAGGTATTTAAGTGTCAAATCGCAGTGACAGATCTACCGTGAAATGGACAAAGATTTTAAGAGGGTGTCTACCTGTAACTTGAAAAATAACAGTGGTAAAACTAATTAAAAAGGAAAAGAAACAGTGATGTGTCTTCTCAGAGTTCTCCATGAAAAGGATGTTCCCCACATTTTCCAAGATTCAGTTTCCACCTTAGACTCTTATTTCCATAGTGGATGTGGGTACTTGAGAGTGTAAGGTCACAAAAGCCCCTGCTGACTTAGTGTGGAAGTCCATAACTAGATATCAACGGTCTTCCACTCTCCTCGCTGGAGATGTTACTTGCGCTTTTCCTACCAAGTCAAAGAAGGATGTAGCATCACTAACAATCCCTGATCTGTGCTGTCTCTCCCATGACTGTAGGGGCAACCATTAGAAAATGCGAGACACTTCCAATATCCATCCCACACAGACTTCTGAGACACCTCTGTAAGGAATAGAGCCAGTTCATTTTTTGTATCTTAGTGATGATGCCACTTCCACATTTTGCGCGTAATTGCACAGTGGTCCATGGACATATTTAGGGTATGGAACAACCGTCCTCTTGGTCTTTTCCTCTAACCCAAGAGTATTTCCCACCAGATGGTGGATTTTGGGAAGGGTGGTCACTATTCATCCCTGCTGACATAACAGCCTGTTTCACAGTTGGGAGTTTGAAAAGCATGAGACCTGAAGGGAGCTGATAGGAGAAAATCTGACTTCTTCCATGCATACCAAACTTTGTATAACTTTGTATTTTAAATAACACTTATAGATTAAACAAAACTACACCTAAACAATTCTACAGGGACCAAAATCTTGATTTTTGATAGTCTTAGGTGAATTACCTAATCTGACATCCCCACAAACATGCAAAGGACATAACTGACCGGCTTTCTTTGAGTACTGGTTGCTACTTCCCAAATGAAACTCCACTTTCATTGAAACCAAACTCTGCAACTACCCCAAAGACATATCTTTTGAGGATTTCTTTTTTTCATAACTGGTTTCCAGAGTTGGAGTGAAAACTCAAAATGAAAACAGATTTCCAAAACTTTGTGATTTTTCCAGGAAAGAGTTGTTGCTTTTACCTTCACACCACTGCCTATGTGGATGATTTAAACTTTGCTAAAGGTAGGAAGGAAAGCCTCACTTGCATTAAAATAGAGGGCTGACTGCCTCATGCTGTTGAGATTAANCAGTAAAATTGAGGGCTGACTGCCTCATGCTGTTGAGATTAACAATCAGGCAATGACACCCTGTATGCTCCACTGCGGCTTACTTTGTCCTGGCTCTGAAATGAAAGTTATGTCTTTAACTGTGTGAATATTTAGCAGATTTTTATAATATCCTGTGACCTGCCTTCTCAATTTTTAAGTACTTCAGAACGCTTTTTTTTTCCTCTCACCTGTTTCCTGAGGAACAGGAATGTGGGCAGACAGCACCCTCTGCAGTGAACGATGAGGAAATGAGAGCTTGGTCTCTGCTAGGGATTTATATTTGAGCTGTATCGGATCTATCTACTCGGAGTCCTTTTTTTTTTCACACTCCATGGACAAAACAATGAAGTTTGGAGTTGGTGTGAAAGCTGAGACCGGCAGAGGCATCTCAGGGTGTCTTCAAGCATGTCTGGTGTTGCAGGAAATGGAGATAGCATCTAAATTGAGTTCAAAATATCAAAAAAGTTATGGCACACGTTGTTCATGTTGTTTCAGGTGCTATTCTCCCTAGGTTTATCTTTTTCTTACAACTACAACCTTGTCATGCTGCAGGTATGAGATTTTAAAAAACTTTTTTCAAAGCTGCATTTTTTCAGCACGTGCTGTGTTAAAAGAATCACAGTCAAAGGACATATCTCTCATTTGCAGAATAGGAATCTGATCCAGATGCCAGGCAGACCTGCGGTGCCCCAGCTGTGGTCACCCCCGTGGTTTACTCATATTTCCTACTAACAAGGGTAACGTGCTGTAAGCACACTAATATAAAACCCCTTGGGTTCAGAGTAGCTTTTACCAAACCACAAAATAGCAAGACCATTTTATCCCAGTAAGAGTGACAGCAATGGCCTTGTCTTCCTCCATGTTAAAGCGAACAAGTTAAAGTGACCTCTCCCACCGGGCAAATAGCCTTTTACCTGGACCAGAAATTCAATACCATCTTCCAGTCCTTGTTTTCTTAGAGGATTCTCAGCTACTTTCCAACGAATCCTGGTTCAGCTCCCAAACATGCAGCCTTCCTCTACACAAGCTCCTAATTAAAACAGGTTGGAAGCAGGTGTAGACTTCCAAAAATCTGACCAGTGTAAGAAAATACATTTGCTTGATGAAAACAAAAGGCAGCAATTTCAGATATCATGGGGACTAATTGATGGTGTCTCAAGTCACTTCAGGATCAGTAGATTCCTGAATATGTAAACCTGAACCTTGCGCACAAGTGCAATCTAGAGGGCATCAACTCACATTTATGGTGTGAGGCTCGCGAGGTGGGTTTAGCCAGGTTTTGGTCCATGTTGCTGTGCTTTGGATTCCATCTGATACCTGAATAAACAAGTCCACAGGTAGCTTGACTTCTTCAGTGCTCTGCAGCATTTTCCATGATGAAGACACGCACAAGTAATCCACACAAATCGATTCTTCTCTTAATCTCTCTGTAACTCCATTGAGCTACCACTAAGGGTTCATCCTGCTAAAATCCTGTATAATTTTAAGTTCTCCACTCTACCCCAACCTGAGAGAAGCAGGCAGGGTCACATAATTTCTTCTCTGTGTATTTTAATATTAGCTGTTTTGAGTTCCTTCATGTAACAGAACACCTGTGACTTCTTTGTGTGGTGTTGACTAGCTTGCCAGCATTGATGATCTCTCCTTTTCTCCTTCATTTATTTCACCTATCAATTAGCCTGTTATTGTTTCCTAAGTTGCAATAATTGGCAGGTTTTGCAGACACAGCTGGCAGTCGCTACACTGAAAGGTGGGGGAGTATGAATAAATTTAAATACATATGCATATTGAAAATGAGCCCCTAACTGTTAAATATAGACACCCTTAAAATAACTACTAAAAGAAACAGCAGTCAAGGAGAATAATCTAAAGTAGACCACTGACTGCGATCTGAGAAGCCCAGGAGAAGGCATGAGAAGTACCCAGCAGCTAGGGATGCAGAAAAATGTTGGGACATTTGGCTTCTTAACTTGTCTATCTTACACTTTGGTGCGATTAAGTGCTAAGTATTACTATGGTATTTTTTGAAAGGATATAAGCAAGATTGAGCACTCGTTGATTTAAGTGTCTTAGTTCCTTTCTTAGTCTCTACAACTACCTGAAAGGAGGTTGTAGAGATGTGGGAATCAGTCTATTTAACCATGTAACAAGTGATAGAGTAAGAAGAAATGGCCTTGAATTGTGCCAAGGGAAGTTTAGATTGGATATTAGGAAGAATTTCTTTACTGAACATATTATCAGGCACTGGAATAGCTTGCCCAGGGAAGTCATGGAGTCCCCATCCCCAAAGACATTCAAGACTTGTGTAGATGTAGTACTGAGGGATATGGCTTAGTTGAGGTCTTGTCAGTTTTAGGTTAGTGATTGGACTAGATGATCTAAAAGGTCTTTTCTGATCTAGGAAATTCTGTGATTCTGAGATTCCTCTCTATGTCATAGGAGCATTACTGCAATGCTATTTTCTATGAAGTACAGTGTCCCCTTTGCAACATCGTCTATGGAGAAGGGCCTCACTGTGCCTGAGGGTTATTCAAACAGTCAATAGAAACATAGCTGAAAGAGGTTATGGTTGAGCAGGATACATGCAGAGAGGTTACAAAGTGCTTAGGTAATGCAGTAAAAATAATATACGGTGTCTTAGTTGCATACACCTACATTTAGCAAGGCTTGGTGTGCCTTCCTTACTCTAAGGTCACCTCGTCTAAACTACTAGTGAGTACAAATATGAAACCCTGATGTTCCTACCCAACCTACTTTGCTCTTCTGTAAAACTCTCACTGAACACATTAGCCAGTATAACTCCTATACACCTCTCACCACATAGTAGGCAATGGACAGAAATTAAACTCCAGGACCAGATGACATTCAATCCAGAGCTTGATGGAACTCTAGTATTAAGTTGCTGAGCCTTCAGGTGGGCGTGATGCCTGTCATAACTTACACATCAGAACTACAAAGGGAGGAAACCTGCAAAGCAGAGGAATCTGGTTTTACTCAGAGCTGAGTGTGATTGCAAGAACTCGATTTAGAGGTAATGAAAATGTACAGAATTTTTATCAGCCTAGGAGAAAGATAAAAGATGTTAAAGTTCGGGGAATAATAATGTATCTAGGGATTGGAAGTTGAGAGGAAAGAGAAAACTCAAAACAAAACAAATAAAATTTTGAGAGTAGGGGTTTAATTGCTCTATGTCTTTAAAACTAGGAAATACTATCTTGGACAGATACGACCTTTCAATGGTCATGGTCTTTGCTTGATCTTTGCAGGTTTTATGGTAGAATTGGTGCAAAGGATGGGAAGCATGCCTGAAACTTTATTTGGCGGTAGCATTCTTTCTGTACTAACTTGCGTTGAGCTGGCCTGACATAAGATCCAAAAAATGAATTTAAAGAAGTAAATCTGAAAGTAAATCCTCTGAAGTAGATTTTTAAAGCGAACATTTCCCATCCCCCTTGGATACTCCTGCTTCTACAGACTCGAGGGAGCTGCATCATCTGTTGGGCTACAGCTGCAACTGGGATTCATAATCATGGTTCTGAGAACTAGTTAATATTTCTTGTCTTTATAATCATGATTCTGGAGACTAGTTAATACTTCATGTCTGCACATTTTGTAATTTTGCATTTGACCTTGCCCCGGTTGGAGTCGGAGTTTTGAAAAACAGGACTGGGATCCCAATTGTGTCACAGAACAGAAATCTAGGTCTGTATTTCCTGATTTAATTTCACTACTGGTTTAAACTGTTGTTATATGTTCACATGTTAACATGACACTTTTCCAAAAACCATTAATAAAAAAAAAAAAAGAAAAAAGAAGGTACTGGGCATTTTCCTAGATAGTTTCTTTACTTATTGTCACAGCATAGAAAATCATAAGAAGACTGCAAAACTAGGCAATCTTTATGTCTTGTTCTCTCCTCTACAAACCTTACTTGTTTCCCAGAAATGGTAAATGGAAAATCTTATCTGTCACAAAACAAAATGAAATTAAGCGGAGCTCGTGAGTAGCAAGTCAGAAAAAAATTGGACTATAGTTGTATTAGAGAGAAATAACCTGTTTTGCAGACAGAAATAACATAGTGTTTTCTAAAAATCTGGAGAACAGTTAGTGCAAAGAAAAATAGCCACAACACTGCACTGTCAGTATTGATTTACATGAAATCCCCTAATAATACCAAAGCTCTCTAGATGGCAATATCAACATATGTTTCAGAATATCATGCAGGTACCTCTTTCTATGCATTACCATTTCAGCCTAATGAAACTGCCTCTCCTAAATTCTACATTGCTAAGATAAGGTGGATCCCACAAACGGAAGGTAAAATAAAATCCCATGCTGATTCACCAAAACACTTTAGTCTGCACTTCTGTTGAATCATGTGTTTATTACAGACTCAGAATCACAGAATAGTTTAGGTTGGAAAAGACCCTTAGGAACATCCAGTCCAGTCATTAACTCAGCACTGCCCGGGCACCGCTAAACCATGTCCCTCAGCACCACATCTCCATGGCTTGGAAACCCCTCCAGGGATCATAGGGACTCCACCACTGTCCTGGGCAGTCTGGGCCAGGTGTGGGGAACCCTTGTGGGGAGAAATCATTCCCAATGTCTGATTTAAACCTCTCCTGGTGTAACTTGAGGCCATTTCTTCTTGTCCTGTCATTTGTTCCTTGGGAGAAGAGCCCAACCCCACCTGGCTCTAACCTCTGCTCAGGGAGGTTGTTTAATGTAGTGTTTGTCATATTGATTGTTTATGCCATATTGACTCCACCTGTAGCCAGACATGAGCTTCAGCATCTGTCCAAGAGAGAAAACTCATGCACAAGAACAAAAAAGGTGGGACAGAAGGAAAGCTTGTTTGTCAAGAGTGGGTTTTGTTTGCTTGCTTTGTTTGTTTTCACAATGATCAGCAGTTCAAGATTAGTTAAAGCAAAGACACGGAAATCTCATGTGATCTCTTCTAAGCAGGAACTACAAAAGTTCAACTTTTGCTTGGATTATATTCAGCATAGATTGACATAGTGATTTGTATTATCTTCAGCTCCTCACTTGTGGTTTTTTCGACATACAGGAGAGAAGCTTTTATACTTTGTAAATTTAACCCAGATGATATTCCCTGAGATTACACTTTAATGCCTAGGCAGTTTGCCTGGCTTTTCACTGTTGCAAACCTGTTTTTATTATCCATGCAACTTGCACTGCTTGAGAATCAACACTTTAACTCAGGAGCCAATTATCCAATCTTTTTGATTAATTAGATTGAAGTGTGGTCTACATGCTTTGATTTTTATTTTAAGTTTACTTTCTGACATTTTGTGAGGGCTGTCTTGATTCCTTTTTCATTTATCTCAATGCAACTTCTGCTTTGTTCTCCACAGGGAAATTAGTTTTCTGCTGAGTCTTCCACGAATACAAAGAATTACTCTGTGATATTTATTTGCAGAATGACTAGACTATTTTTGTGGAACCACCTCTTACTGTATCAGTGATTCGGTGGCACAGCTGCCATCTCTTATGTCAACAAAATGGGGGGGGAAAAATCACTTCTAGAGGTGTGGAATTTGAGGAGATATTAATCAATACAAAATGTCTTCATGTGTCCCTGTATTCCTCTGTAAAGTTAAGTTTCCATAATGCCTTCTGGTTCATTTAATACTTCAAACTCCAAACTGGGCATGTTGCATTAATTTAAGTCAGTTTAAAATATTACCTGAGACATGTTTACTAGAGCTGGCAAGAAAACACACCTGGTTAAAATCCTGTTTATCTCCCGAATATTCATCATAAGCTTGGCCTGAAGTTTTTATTTTGTTTTTAATTGCAATTAAATATTAGAGTGATGACAATTTATATTGAACTACATCATTACCTTGCAATTGCAAGACTATATGCACACAATTAAACAATTTATTCATAGAAATTTGTTGAATATTTAAAGAACTTTTTTTTTTCTGATCAAAGAAGGAACATTGCTATTACTAACCACAGCCTCCGCTAAAACAATGAGTTATTTCTTTAAAGGAAATTGTATTAAAATCTCAATAATGCATAAAGATTAGTATGAATTTTTAGTTTGCTGAAGTAATATGTTCACAGCTGTCTTCCACTTTTCTCTTTTTCCATCCCCAGAGGCAAATGTTCTTAACATTATGTAATTATATAATGCTAGATAAAATTGATTCTTCGAGAGTATCTACATAGACATGGTGAGACCAGACTTTGGCAGTTTTGCAGTGAAGATGTTTCGATGTCAAGCTGCCAGCCAGTTACAGGCAACAATAATTATAAAAAAAGAGATAGAAGAATTAAACAAAGTAGACAGGGCAGTCATTTTGCTTTGGACAAGTCTAATTCTTCTGATGAAAATGAGATAACAAAATCTCTAACACCTTTTCCCAGAAACTAACGCCAAGACTCATATTCTGCCATTTCCCTTTGATCCGTTATTTTCACACTGAAAGTAACAACGAGAGCAGACAACTGCACTTGTGAAAGCTCATAGCAATGTGGTGATTGTTTGTGCTCCTGGCTGAAGCGTGGGACTGAAAATATTATAAACAAGAAAAGTAATGTGAACTAAAGTGTACCAACCATGTGAAACTGGAATAAGCTGCTGCACAAGCCTTCACTATGTTGTACCTGGGTAAATAATGACAGCCTGGTGCAGAACGGTAAATCTCACATAGAGTGAAGTTTCTCCAAGCCCTAAGATTTTAGACACTTATGTCTGACAAGTGTCAAGCAGTCCATTCCTTTTTTTAGTCACAGAATTCCCCAAAAGTTGTATCTAGATGCAAGCTTCTCAAAGTTTGTG
This sequence comes from Todus mexicanus, assembly GCA_013389965.1. Classification (NCBI taxonomy): domain Eukaryota; kingdom Metazoa; phylum Chordata; class Aves; order Coraciiformes; family Todidae; genus Todus; species Todus mexicanus. Next base: position 12,177 of record WEIS01044383.1, read on the forward strand.
TTTTCAAAGATTTCAAAGAAGAGAAGGCTCCAGGGAGATCTTATTATGGCCCTCCAGTATCTAAAGGGGGCCTACAAGAAATCTGGGGAGGGACTTCTTGCAAGGACTTGTAGCGATAGGACAAAGAGTAATGGTTTCAGACTGAAAGAGGGTAGATTTAGATTAGAAATTACGACAAATTTCTTCCCTCTGAGGGCGGTGAGATGCTGGCACAGGTTGCTCAGGGAAACTGTGGATGCCCCCTCCCTGGAACTGTTCAAGACCAGGCTGGATGAAGTTTTGAGCAACCTGGGCTAGTGGGAGGTGTCTCTGCCCATGGCAGGGGGTTTGGAACTAGATAATCTTTCAGGTCCCTTTCAATCCAAACCATTCTATGATTTCAACAGTCTTACTCATAAATAAAGCACTTTTTTGTGGTTTTTTTTTCCTGATAGTTACATTTCCAATTACATTTGAGTGTTTGAACTGTTATCCCTGATAATATCCAACATGCTTTAATTCTTTAACATTTAAAGATTGTGGGGTTTATTTTGTTCCTCTGCAAGTCGAAGACTAATAATATCGCTACCTGAAAGACTCTTACCTGAGGAGCTCTTAGAAGTTAAGCATAAAGGAGATAAAATTACCATGTTAATGTTGCTAAACCCTTTTCCTTTGATACTATGGATCAATGCAAGCTGTTCTTGATTTTTTTCAGCATTTACATTTTTAAGTTTTGCCATGAACATAAAGGACTGACTGGTTGTGTCTAGAAGTCAAAATTCATGTGTGTTCTGCATCTGTCAGCTTAGACCTGCTTGCTCTTAATGACCAGGTAATTCGGGGTTTTACTCAGAGGATGTCAAGAATTAGCTCAAAGAAATATTCTATTTCCTATTCAGAAGAATATTTCTTCCATTATCTCTTTATTTCTATTGCTAAGGTCGACCAAATCATTACTTTAAATAATAGCCTGGGAAGATGTCCCAGCTCAGTTAATAATGGCCCTGCTCACTGCAGGGGGGCTGGGCTAGAT
>WEIS01044385.1:0-11578 GCA_013389965.1 Todus mexicanus
TATGATTCTATGATTCTAAGGTCATGCTCCAGCAACCGAAACAGCCCGGGGGAAACTCTGAGTTCGCTCAGAGAGCAAAACCCCCGGGTCTCGCAGATGGGTTTGAGAAAGGAACCAGATAATTCCCGCAAGGTCGGCAAACCCAGGGAAAGCTCCCGACCCGGCGCGAACACCCACCGTTGATAATCCTGGCCACCCGCCACAGCCGCAGGAGGATCAGCAGCCCCACGGCTTCAAACTCGTGCTCCCGGAAGATGAGAACGACGTCGAGGATGAACGACACGATGACCACGATCCCGTCCAGCACTTCGAACTTGTGGTGGAAGAACTCCCGGCGGTAGACGAAGATTTTAAACCCCACCTCAACCAGGAAGATGGTTAAAATGGAAAGGGAGAGGTAGTGGAAAACCTGGGAGAAGACAAGGCAAGTGTAAAGCCGGGTTCCCCTCCTGCCTGCCTGTGAGTGGGACCGGCTGGAAAAACTCCACCGCTCCAGAGCGCGTCTGATTTGGCTCTACAAGGAGGGCTGGGGACTTCTCTTCTGCTCTAAGGGACAACCTGAGCAAGCAGATCTGGGCGCCCAGTGGCTTTGAGTAAAGCCAGAGCAGGAGAAGAGAGGTAAGAGCACTTCAGCTCTGCTGCAGCCCAAGGAAAACACAAAGCTGCTGCGCAGGTCAGTGTGAGCTGAGCCAGGTTGACACCGCAGGGCTGTCGCACATGTCCCTGCGAGAGCTTTGTCCGTGTGTCTGTAACCTCTGGCTCAGCAAGGCTGAAGGTTGAGGTCCTGCCTGCCCGGCTGTCCTATCTCAGTGGGCTTTGAACACCAAGGAGAGGGAAATCACGGTTCACGCTGACACCTCCCTGCATTTTACCTTTGGGGTTATATTGTATTTGTCCGGAAGGATGATTTTCAAGTCCATGAGCAATTCCCCGAGGACCAACAAGGCATCCAGGATGACCAAGCAGACAACCACGATCTGCCAGAGAAGAATCACAGAATGTTCAGGATTGGAAGGGACCCCCAAAGCTCCTCCAGCCCAACCCTCCCATTGCCGGAGCAGGATCACCCAGACCAAGTCCCACAGGAACTCGTCCAGGCGGGTTTGAAACGTCTCCAGAGAAGGAGACTCCACAACCCCCCTGGGCAGCCTGGGCCAGGCTCTAGCACCCTCACTGCAAACAAGTTCCTCCTCAGATTCCAGTGGCACCTCCTGTGCTCCAGCTCACACCCGTTACCCCTTGTCCTGTCACTGGTGCCATCGAGAAGAGTCTGCAACAACACGAAACCCTCTCCCAACACGGGTGGATCAATGAGAGGAGCCAACACACCCTTCAGCTAAACACATCCCCACACCCCGTGTCCCTGATTCAGCTGGTTGCATTTCCTAGAGCTTTCTGTAAGACTCCCACCCTGCTCGGTGGGTCATTTCTCCGAAGCCTTGCCCATACAAAACCTCCTGGGTCCCCACCAAACCCAGCCCTTTCCCACTGCTTGGCGTGAGGGGTCTCGGGGAGCTCAAGCTGGGGCAGGGCACGTTCCCCTGCCGGCACGGTGACGAAGGCGCACCGAGGCTTGTCGCCGCTCAGGAAGCATCTGCGCCCGCTGCAGAGCGGTTTGTTTCCAACAGGCCGGCTCAGCTCGGAGGCAGCAGCTGAACACTCAGGAGCTTGGCGCTGCTCCCAGCCCATCTTGAGCTCCATCCCACACCAGCTCCGTGCTCACAGGTGCCTTTGGCCAGGGTTTGTTCTGCCTCACCTGAAACCTGCGGGAGCTGAAGAGCTTTTTCATAATGCCCTGGAAGGAGACGTGGCTCCTGGGGGGCTCCAGCTTGATCTCCGAATCCGGCTGCTTCTCCCCATTCTCTTCCTCCTCCTCCCATTTCTGATAGTCGTTGCTCCACTGCACAGGGTCGTCGCCCACCACCGTGAAGTGCTTCAGGTACCTGGACATGGCTCCGGATCAAGCTGGCATCACCCTGCCACCGTCTGAGGGACAAGAACAGAGCGTCACCTCCAGGCTCGGGGCTGACCAAGGACGCCAAATCTCCCTCGTTTCACCACAGCGAGCGTGACAAGAAGGTGACGCTCGGTTCAGACGCAGCCGGCCGGTGGGGACAGGCCCTGCTGACGGGAAGTTGCTTCACGGCGGTGCCGCTTCTTTTGCGTCGCCTCGCACGGCGCAGCGCGGAGCCCCCGCCGCCCTCCCCGGCGCTGTGTGCACCCCACGGTGCTGCTCCACAACCAGGAACTTCCTCACGAGGCATTTCCAAACATCTCCAAACAAAGCATCGATCGCGGGAGAAGAAAACACCGGCCCTTCCCTCACACCTCGTGATGCGAGAGGAGGCAGCTGCCGATTTCCCATCGGAAAGGGCCGTTGTGTCTCTGTTTGGACACCGACCGATGGAGGCTATCGGGCAGCAGCTGGACACCAGTGACCTCCCCTTCATCTGCTCTCTCACCCCCTACGTGCTGAACCAGGCTGCTGCTGGCATCAAGTCTGAGGCAAACGCCTCCCAGAGCTGCCCTCATCCCTTCAGGTGGCCACCGGAGCAGCCCAGCTGCTCCCAAACTAACCGGGGCGTCCTCCCCCTTCAGCCGCACCACCCAGCTGAAGAACACCCACAATTTCCCTTCATTAACATCAGAGCTCCCCGTTATTTCAGCCTTTGCAGGCCAAATAAGCAGGTGAACCCCACACTTGAGCCCAGCCGGTGGGTGATGCTGCCTTCCCTGCGGCCCCCAAGAGCATCCTGGCTTCAGCCCGTCCCTGTGGGCACCCAGCGAGGGGCAGGATGGATCCCAAACCCACAGACGATCCCAGCTGCAGCTCGGTGCTGAGAAGGGCCCCAGGGGAGGCTCCGTTTGCTCCTGCTCTCGTGGTGCCCTGCGGCAGCCCCACCAGCTCATCCTTCTCTTTGGGTCCACAAACTGGGACAAGAACTGCACCAAGGGCTCTCCGCGCAGCCGCCCTCGGCCAAAGCCGGTCAGGGAGCTCTGTCTGTGCCCTGGGCTGCTCTCCCTGCCCTCGGCTCCCCGCAGGTGGGATAGAATCAGAGAATCTTGGAGGTTGGAAACGCCCCTTGGGATCATCCAGTCCACCCCTCAACCCTACTCTGCAAAGTTCACCCCTAAACCATCTCCCCCACCCCCACATCTAAACACCCTTTAAACACGGCCAGGGATGGGGATTCAGCCCCTCCCTGGGCAGCCCATCCCAGCATCAGGGCAGCCCATCCCAGTAGCTGCACTGGAGCTGCCGCAGGGCACCTGGGCTCTGCCCCAGCTCCGCAGGGGATGCGGGTGTCCCCAGGGGGTGCGGGTGTCCCCCGGCTGCCCTCAGAGCAGCGGCACCTTCACTCCAGCCACCGGAGCCCCCTCGGGGGTCGAGCATCCCCCGGGGCCCAGCGGGACGGCCTCTGGGCTCGCTCGGGCCTGGAGCTGCCGGATGGAGAGACCCGGCCCGGGGCTGATGATATTGGGGTCCCGGGATAATGTTGAGGTCCCCGGGGCTGATACTGGGGCCTCTGGGATCACATTGCGGTCCTGGGATGATATTGGGGTCCCNGGCCCTTCCCCTTCCCCAGCCGCCCCCGAGGGGGATCCAGCCCCGGCGGTTCCCAGCCCGCAATTTCCCTTTTCGCAGCTCTTTTCTCTCCTCTCCCCCAGCTCGTTTTGCTTCGCCCCGGCCGCTCCAGCCGGAGCAGGAGGAGGCGGCTGGCGCTGGAACTTTGGCTTTTTTTGGTTGTGTTTCAAAGTTTTTGTGCTCGGTTCGTGTCGTTCCCTCCCCCCCACCGTCGCCAGCAGCACCGAGAGACCCCCGAGGAGTGAAGCCGTGAAGGGAGAGCCGGGGAGGACCCAGCTGAGCCCCGCCGGGAGCTGCAGGGCCGGGGATCAGGGGTTAGAGAAGCGTAAAACACTCGGAATTAGGCCTGGGTTAACCCGCCTCTGTTCTGAGGCTCGTGCTTTAGGGGAAGGGCTCTTCGAGTTCAGGGCTCCCCTCCCAAGCTGGTTTTGGAAGAGCCCTGAGCAAACTCCAGACCCGCCTCTGTTAACCCCTCTGCTGGGGCAAACCCGCGGTATTTCCAATTCTCCGCTAACGAAGCAACATCTCTCCGTTTGCTTCTTTCATTCTTTTCTTGGAGCCTTCTCCCGGAGAGCACCGAAACATTTTCCTGGAGCATAAACATTTTCTAGCATCTAACGTTTTCTGAGGCAGCCCGAAGTGCACAGGCCCATCCCCATCCTCATCCCCATCTTCCTCCTCCTCCTCCACAGGGCGATGAGGACACAGGCAGTGCCCTCCTGCAGCTCTGAGCCCCTCCTGATGGANGCAGCCCATCCCAGTATCAGATCAACCCATCCCAGTAGCTGCAGTGGAGCTGCCGGAGGGCACCTGGGCTCTGCCCCAGCTCCGCAGGGGATGCGGGTGTCCCCAGGGGGTGCGGGTGTCCCCCGGCTGCCCTCAGAGCAGCGGCACCTTCACTCCAGCCACCGGAGCCCCCTCGGGGGTCGAGCATCCCCCGGGGCCCGGCGGGACGGCCTCTGGGCTCGCTCGGGCCTGGAGCTGCCGGATGGAGAGACCCGGCCCGGGGCTGATGATATTGGGGTCCCGGGATAATGTTGAGGTCCCCGGGGCTGATACTGGGGCCTCTGGGATCACATTGGGGTCCTGGGATGATATTGGGGTCCTGGCATGATATTAGGACCCCCGGGATGATGTTGGGGCTCCGGAACCTCCCCCAGGCCGGTCTGGAGGCGGCGGCGGCTCCCCCGGCCCCGCCGGGCAGGACGTGGCGGCCCCGGGGGTCTCCCCGCTGCAAACCCNGAAGGGCTCTTCGAGTTCAGGGCTCCCCTCCCAAGCTGGTTTTGGAAGAGCCCTGAGCAAACTCCAGACCCGCCTCTGTTAACCCCTCTGCTGGGGCAAACCCGCGGTATTTCCAATTCTCCGCTAACGAAGCAACATCTCTCCGTTTGCTTCTTTCATTCTTTTCTTGGAGCCTTCTCCCGGAGAGCACCGAAACATTTTCCTGGAGCATAAACATTTTCTAGCATCTAACGTTTTCTGAGGCAGCCCGAAGTGCACAGGCCCATCCCCATCCTCATCCCCATCTTCCTCCTCCTCCTCCACAGGGCGATGAGGACACAGGCAGTGCCCTCCCGCAGCTCTGAGCCCCTCCTGATGGAACCACCCCCAAAAATCACCTACTTGCAGAGGCCAGCGCAGCACCCGGGAGCAGGACAGCAAAGGCAGGAGCTGGGAGGAGCAGCCGGGAGGGGTTTTATCCTGGCAGTTTCCAGCCGATTGAGGCGGTTTGGTCTCAGCTGACTCCACTGAGCACCATCAGCTCACGGTTGGAAGGCACCAGCACTGGAGCTGCAGGTGGTGGGTCTCCTAAGAGCTCAGCAGAGCCGACCTCCTTTGCAGTACGGAGTGTTGAGGAGAAAACAGAGCCGGGCTGTGCTCCTCCATCACCTGAGTCCTCTCTGCACCACGGAGCAGCCTGGGCTCACCTGGCCCCTGAGCACCCGGCTGATTGCAAACGGGAAGGTTTGTTGTCAGAGCTTAAATGAAATCCCAACCCTTAGTCCGTGGACGCAGAGCTCTGGGGGGCTGCGCGTTAACCGTGTCCAGGAGGTGTCTCAGCGGTCTGGAAGGAGGAGATGCCACCAGCAGAGCCATGAATCTCTTTGGGAGTTCCAGGCTGGTGCGATTTAAGGGTGAATCCAGTGCTACAGGACCAGAGCAGGGGGAGCTCAGCTGCTTCACCCCAAGGCCTCACCTTACGCCTTGTCCCAGCCGGCTGCTGGGTTGAACTCCCTTGCTCAAGAGGACTCCTTTCACCACAGAGAAACTAAAGAGAAACGCCCGTATCTCGAGTAACATCCACACCGGTAGATGGTGCCTCAGATCCTGCGCTCAGACTCCTCTGGAGTAACACCCGACATTAGATTTGGGTGTACAGCAAAAGGCACAAGAGGAGGACTGAAGAGAACTCGGGTTTATCACGATTCTCCTGCTGCCTGGTGTGATCTCCAGCAGGGCCCAGGCCCCACCATTCCCACCTCTCAATGTCCTCAAGCCCCTGGGCTGGTGGGGAGCAGGGTCTCATGCGCTGTCCTGCCCTTCCTACATATCAACAATATGTTCCTACAAGTATAATTATGAAAAAAATCATTGGAAAGGGGCAGCTCCAGCTTGTGCCTTCTCTCCCTCCACTGATCAAAACCACAGCCCCACCAAACAGGCCTGAAACGCGCCTCTGGCCCTTTGATCACAACCCGTGGCGAGAGCAGCAGCTCTTTTGTTTCCTCCCCGGTGCTGTGGCAGGACAGGAACATCTCCAACTCTCCACTTCCCCCAGCCCAGCAGCTGGGCCGCCCCCGGGGAACGCAGCCAAGCAGAACGCACAGCCCAGAATAGGCGCCTGTGTCACCAAAACTGCGTTTGAGCAGAGGAAAAACAAATCGCAGAGGAAAGAGGCGTGCCGGGGTGACACGGGGGACAGCTGGCGAGGGGGTGGCTGCCGAGATGGGTTAATGAATTCCTCGAGACTCATGTCAAATGAAAACCAGTCCCAGATGTTTTTCACTGGATCAATAACACATGCAGGTGACTATAAATTATAAAGCCATGAAGAAAACCACAGCTGTGAGTTAAAGGGTGAAAGACACTTTGTGAGGAAGCCTCGAAGAGGCGACCTCTGACACCTCATCTAATGAGCACAGCCAAAGTTACCAAGGGGTGCTTTGATTCATCAGCTTTAGAGGGAGGAAGGAAAGTTGTCAGCTCTTGGAGTTGGCAGAGAAATAGTTTTAAAGAACCAAAAATCAATGCCTGGGGCTTGCCCACATGACAGGGGCTGGCCAAGGAGCTCAGCAAACTCCAAGGGGAAGGGGTAACAGCCCCAGGCCAGAGCCAGAGGTTCACCTGAGCAGGGCAGTTGGGTGACAAACCCCTTTGTAACCAGACTCCCCCCAGCACCAGCCCAAGCTCCAAAACCAGATCAGGATCCAACAATCCCCATTTAAAATCATCCCTCCAGTGCCTGTAAGCTCAGACAAATCCAAACCAAGAGTTGGTGGGTTTCCAGAACAGTTTATTTACCTAAGCCAGGTCCTCTGGGAGCAGCGGTGCCTGTGTTGGGACAAACCGACACTGAGAGGATTTACCAATTTCTTCGTTTAATAAGTGATTTTTTTCACTACATGGTATTGTACACTGTTATCTGTCCAAAAAAGATTAACAGGCTTTAAAAAACAAGATTCTGTGAGGGAATTTATATAAACGGGTGATCGAGATCAACACCTCCGGGCAGTTTCTCAAGCTGTTTTCTAGGTCTCTTTGTAGAACACAAAGTCTTTAGAGCTAAATCGCACAAAACCCTTGGGGCAGATCTAGAACCGCTTCCGTCACCTCCAGCTCTCTGACGCTGGCTGCTCAGGACCGACGTGAACAATCGAACCATCCACGCGATGGATCGCACGGAGGGGGAACAGCCCGATGCCGTGTGACTGGGACAGCGCACGGCCTTTCTGCCGGCCCTTCCTCGGGTGCCCCAGAGGAAGCGCGGCAGGAAAGCTCTGCCAGTGCGGGAGGGTCCTGTACCAACAGTTTTCTAAGCGAACTTTGGCTTCAGGAAAGAGACACAAACACTTAAAACAATGGCTTTAATTGTCGCTTGAAGAATACGGAAAGGGAGGCGTGTCTGAATTAAATATACATCATACCAGTGACGGCGGTGGGGTTGAAGATTCTTTCTAATGTCGACAGCAATAAAACTAACGTGTACATGACGAGACGTTAAAAGAAAAGCGATCCCTTTAAAACAAAATTTAACGTAAAAAAAAAAAGTTCACAGTGGTTTGTATAAACAGTATGTCATTTCCGACAGTAACAAATCTCTACGCTCACAGCACACGAGTGCCCTCTTTAGATCCTAAAGAAGAAAACAAGCAGTTACAACTACTCCTGGTACAGACAGAGAGTCGGCTGGACAATTAACTCATGATGAGGAGGAGATGCTGTGGAGTGTACGGCTGGAACACCAACGGAGGAGGGGAGGTTTAAAACTCTTTTCCTGGGAGGGAGGAAAGTCTTTCATTCGCTGTTACAACCAGCAAATGCCATTCATCAGATCAAAAGGAAAACCACAAACACGTTTATCTATTTTGAGCAAGCTGAACGGTACACATGACAGTTTTAAAAATGGAGGTTATATACTATCGTACAAGTCCCAGCAAGGCAGCGCCAGAGCGACTATTTCTTCGCTTGCTTTGTGATCATCCCCCTGGGAGGCGTTACGGGTCTGCTGGAGTTGGGCTTCTTCTTCTCCGCAGGTTTCAAAATCTGAAAAAGATAGTTCAGTTGTTTAACAAGAAGCTTTACTTTCGCACGATGAATTCTCTAGTAGAGGCATCAGACAGGTCAAACATGCCCAGAATTAAGTGCGTCTCCTACTCCAAGCCAGGGCACGGCTCAGCGCTGCTGGCCCAGAGCCTCTGCTGGTGGAAGCTGGTGACCAGCTGATGGCCTTGCCTGGATGGTTGCATTCCAAGGTGAAACGGTTTCATCTACTCACAGCAGCCAGGGCTCATCATGAGCACAAACACAGCCCTGTCTACCTGTGGTATCCGCAAAGATCTATCTGCAATAAGCATGATGGGCTTGTAACCGTAACGTATCCCTTCAGACCAGAGCAGATTCGAAGCCTGACTACGCTAACCAGGGGTAAAATCTTCAGATACTGTACCTGGAAAGAGCACATTAGAGTCTCATCCACACTCATCATGGCACCCGCGTTATCAAATTCTCCGCAGTAATTCGGGGCAGAGAAGAGAGTTACCAATTGCCTTTTGGCAAAAAACTCGTATCCGTCTTCAACAACCTTTAGAGAGAAGAGGAGAAACGTTAGACTGAACAACTTCTTCCTGCCAAGGTGCAAAGCGGCTTTATGAGCCAGCGGTTGAAAAACTGGCTAGAGCCGAGGAGCACGAGTTCCTGGTTTTCACACCCAACTAGGAAGATCATCCCAGGATCCGGTTCAGCAAGAGTCCGCTGGCAGTGAGAAAAACAGGTTTCCACCAGGTTCACGACAATCTTGTTGAGGAACCAGAGCCACAGTTGATATGTACTAAGAAAAGAACGCTCATTACAAGGATCGTTAAACACTGGGACAAGGTGTTCAGAGAGGGGAATCTCGATCCTTGCAGATATTTAAATCTTGGCTGGACAAGGGCCTCAGCAACTTGGGCATACACTGGTTGAGCACAGGAGCGTAGGTTGGACCAGACGATCACCTCAGATCCCTCTGAACCCAAATTATTCCATGACGTGCTGTACAAAACAGAAGTACCTGATGAGCTCTACATATGAGATCCAAATCATGTTTATGGAGAAACTTCGCAACCACTTCAGCGCCAAATGTGAAGGACACTCCTCTGTCGTTTTCACCCCAGCCCAAGACATCCTTGTCCGGGTCAGACCACAGGAGATCGCAGAGCAGACCTTGATCCGGTACATCCGTGGGGCGCATAATTCGCCTTATCTGCTCCATCGACTGAAGGTCTGGTGACAAACCTGTGCAGAGTTAAGACAGGCACAGTTCACATTTTAGGCGAACTTTATTCTGCGAGACAGAGGTATTACGAGACAAATAATCTGCATTCAAACCGATTCACCACTGCAAGTCTACCTAGTTCAATGGCAACGTTAACGGACATCTTGTTTGAATCCAGCCTTTGTTTTAAAGCTTTTGTAACACAAGACAAGTCACTTTCCAGAAGATTTAGCGGAAGCAAGATAAGCAAAGCCATTTCCACGTTATACAGGATTACAATAATCTCCCTGGAACATTCTGCAAGCATCTGTCAAAAATGCTGTTAAGTAAAAGAGGCGCTAACACCAGAAATCACAGGGTATGTTTATTGGAACGATGAGGCCGCGTAAGATGAAATACAACCTCAAACAGACCTCGTACCACTTTGCACTGATGTGTCTCCCCAGGTACCTGTAATTACTTGCAAGTAAATATAAGACTCAGAAGGCGCGATATGGATTGTATTATTTCAAACAGCTGCACCAAGCAGGCATTGCAGAGCACAACAGAACCAATTTCTACCAATAAAATCCAAACCTGTCAGTTTGGAGGGGGCTTTGAGCTGCCTGATCCAGTGGAAGATGTCCCTGCCCATGGCGGGGGATTCTACTGAGCCATCTGTCATCGTGCTTTTCAACCCAAACCATTCTATGAAAACGTGTTTGCAGAGTGTACCTAAAACTCCTAGAGAAAGAAGTCTAAAAAAACCTCAGAGGATTCTTACTCCAAAGGAGAGGCTATTCAATATGCCTCTTGGAATTAAAAAAGAAAAGCTGATCGCTGTGCCTGAAGCTACAAAACTGCCAGCTCAACTGTCACGAATCCAGCTCACCCCTACCTCATACAGAAACAGAGGAAGGGAAAAAAATCCCTCAAGTTTTGAACCTTCAGCAGCATAACCACGGAACTGCCATGCTGGATACTAGAGTATTACTGTTTCTCAAACTCCAGCTAAGGAACTGTTACTTACCCCCATGACAGCAGAATATTTTCTCATCCACAATGGCTGCAATCGGTAAACAGTTAAAACAGTCCGTGAAGGTTTTCCACAGCTTAATATTGTACCTTCTCTTACCTACAAGAGATTTGGGAGAAAAAAAGTCATTATGCTTTTCTAACACAACTACAACCAACCCAACACGGTCGCCTTAAGTTTACTAAGGCTCACAAAACGTTTGCATTAAAGCCTATAAACAATTTTGATCCGCTTCAGAACATTTTGCCCTTTGCTGTTTTCTTCAGGGTAAGACAGTAATTCTTGGAAAGCAGATTTTCTTTCAACTCCTGCTAGCGCTTTAACCACAGAAAGTCTCTGCAGACAAACAGGCCTGAAAAATGAAACTGCTGCAGCTTTACTTGCAAAAGGACTCTCCCAACACCCATGAACCCTGAACATATTTGTGACATATGACTCAGCCTGTGATTAATCTCCGAGGAGTCAACTCTGAAATACCAGACATCTTTGTTTCCTCACCGAAGGAGAACAAGACACAGAGAGAACATCTTGTGAGCTACAAGCCTGTCCCACAACATGAGTTATCTGGATTTATGAAGTCGCGTCCTTTCAGACATGAACGTTGGCTTCTCCTTCACAGAACTCCTTGTTAGGGTAAGGTCTATGTACAGTCTCGGTCACACCAGACTTTGACACGCTCAGTGACGGAGCTGTTAACACTGCGTTTCTTCTAAAGGGGCGCTCACGAATAAATACAAACACGTCTCTACATTCAAAGGCTGATGCCCTGGTTCAAGTAACACCTTCTGCAGCTGAAGGCACCTACTGAAGGAGCAAGTATGTGATGCTCAGCCCAAGCGCGCATCACACTGGAAGCTTCGCACACACTGTGCCCTTTTTTAGGAAAGGAAATCTTGGTTTTGGCCAAAGCAACAGCGCGGAGTACAGCAGGGCTGCATCTGAAGAAGGGCAAAGGCTTTTGTCCCTTTTGTTTTTAACATTACAAAGTCATAGGTCTTGATCT
>WEIS01044386.1:0-49759 GCA_013389965.1 Todus mexicanus
GTCCCCAAACGCGCAAAACCTTTTATGAATCTCTTCTGAACTATTTTGTTTTCTTCTCAAGCTAGAACTACCTTAAATGTTAATGACATTCTTATAGAACTATCCAGAGTATCTCTAAACCAAAATTTTGTGAAGCTAATGAGGCTTTTGCTATCAGCTACAAGGACTTCAGAATGAGGAGAGTGCCTGACATGATATGCCCTGGTATTCTGTGAGTTTCATTTCTTCTGGAATGCTGAAGAAAGATTCACTGATAGCAGTTACTCACTTTAGTGAACATTCATTGCAGTCAGCTGCTGCTGTCTCTTGGCAAAGGCTCTGTCATTCAAAATATAAAGCAAATTGGTTCAGTCTGAGCATATAAGGTATCTGCAAGATGCACGCATTAAGCAAAGAGACTCTAGCATGAGTCTGCTGATTAGCCACGTGGTTTGAGAAGTCTGGCACAAATATTGTCACTTTAACAGTGGCTGTGCTTTCTTGAGGAAAGGTGAGACCTCTGTTTAGCTTTCTTATTTTAGATTATCTGGATTTTGGCTGTTTGCGCTCTGTAGGTAGGCACAAACCACAAAGTACGGATCGAGTTCTGGATTTGAACATCTTTCCAGAGTACACAAGCGCTCAGAACTTGCACTGATCATCATTCTTGAAATACATTATATTTAGTTTCTTCGCCCAGGAATGGGAAAGCCTGGTGGCATGCAGAAAAAGGGCATTATTATTAACAGCTTTGTGATATACATTGACTGAGATTGTGCTAGATGCCCATCTAGCATGCCCAAGCTGTGTAAGAAAGTATTTTGTTTTACAAATGCCAGCGGTGCTGCTGTTTGTAGTAGTGCATAAGATCCCAGTCATGGGCTAGGATACTCCTCCTCCTGCTTGTGCAAACACGTTTAAATGAAGGATCATTTTCTCAGAGCGCTTACTGTGCAGAGAGTATAAGTAGCCTCACAGTGCACTTGCTTCCCTGTAACTACACTAACAAGCCTCTTCTAGGCATGAAGTGAGTCCTTCATTGGACACACATTGAGTTCTGATGCAATACAGATAATAGATAATAAGAAAACATCTTCATATTTTCAATGTGTTATTCAGAGAATAAAAGGCTGCTGTAGATACTCTGCTGGAGAAGATATTCATTTTGTTAGTAAATATTCTTACTTTCTTGCTAGGTAGCCTCGGCTCATAGCCTGGAAGGTGATAATAACATCTGTGATCTTCAGGTCTCTCTCCTCTTCCAGGTGAGCCAAAACGCCAGTTCTGAAGAAGATTTTACTCTGTCCAATTCTGTACAAGTTGGGATCAAGTTCTAATGCTTTGATCTGAAGGAAAGCGGAGATACTTGTTAACTCCAGTGCTGAGGTTTAGGGTATAAAAAATTACTTCTCATTACTCTCAATAACTTTTATATAAGAAGTTTAGACCTGATTATCACTAGGATCAAAAACACTTTCCTCACCATCAGTATGCAAGCCTGCTTCCCATCCATGAATCCTTTAGGAATAGCACTTGCAGCAAGAATTTCATATCTGCCAAAAGACGTTGATGTTACGGAGGTTGAAACACATCAGATTATTTTCTGCAGACAAACATCTACTACACCACTCTTAAGCCCAGAGTTAGGACTATGTGAGAGATTCCTACCGCTGACGGAACTCCTGGAAGACAATTCTGTTGGGGAATCCCTGCCGGCAGATACGAATACCTTCCAAGACACCATTGCAGCGCAACTGCTCCAGCACTAAGTGGGCATCAAGTTTGCCAGACTGAAAAGAGATCAGAAAGTATTTTTACACAGTAGAAATTTACAAAAGTGTTACCAGCCACATATCTGTGTTTGAAGCTGTCATTCAGCTCTGCAATGTGTTGTGACAGTGAGCAGCTCAACAGGAATAATGTAGCTGGAGTCTGAAAATAGAGCATTTGAGACTTACCCTTTTTTCATGATTCGGAATGATGCAGCGGACAAAGTTGGGATTGGTATTCCTTAAGGTGGTCATCAGTTTGGTCAGCTGCTCCTTATAGAGCTGTCCAACAGTACGGAACATGCCTTTCTTGGTTTTTGAAGCACTAGGGAGTGAGCTTTCAGTCATCTTGGCCATCTGGTCCAGCCCAACTATGCGATCCACTGAAATATAGAAGAAAGTATGAATGGAACTGCGCCTATAAACTGTCCTCACCTCCTGTTACGTCTGTCACTGCCATTGTTAAACTGCACCTGCCCAAAGGGGACCAGGAGATTTTTGATGCAGTACAAGCAAAGTAGCAAAAGTCCTAGAAGAACCTTCTGGATAAACAATCTAATTCCTGTCAAACATGAAAATGAGGATCTTTGTTAACTAGAGGTAGAATAGAGCGACTGAATACACAGAATATATTTTAGTTTATGTTTGCTCTAAACTGGGCAGTCCTTCTGCAAAATATCGAATTGGTAGGTTGGCATCAGATTCAGGAACCAACAACAGTTCTTGACTCCCATCTGTCATCCAGTGGTCCTCAAAGTCTAGCTAATAATCTCCCTCAGATATTTGATAATTCAGAGCCATCTTACTGGAGTTTGCATATTTATGTCCATGTATTGAATATTTATACTGTAGTATGTGTGTTAGAGATCCATATAAACTTTTCTCAAACAAAGTGGTTTACATGCATGCAAACATTCTTCTGTTCAAGTTTAGTCAAGGTTCTACATTGCTGGAGAGTGCTATGCAGGACTTCTGGGAGAGGAGCGTGTAAGGGGAGTCATTCACTAGACTCAGCAATAACCTCTATTAAATGAGGTCCTCAATAACATATTCAGCAATATTTTAAGTGTAACAAATAATTTTTATTCTGTTGCTGAATAATATTAAGTAAGGAAACTTATTGATAGTGCTTAAATCTATCCAATGATGCTTTTCAGAAATCTTTAGAACGCATTCTTATTTTTTAGTTCAATCTCTTTTATGCTTATCATTTTCACACTTGTGTCCTGCCAGCAAAGGACAGCTGTCAGAAAGTTCTGAGAGTAGTTTCTCCCTTTAAACCACATTATTGATTTAGAGTTGCAGCTCATACCGTCTTTCCAAAGGTCTGCTACAAATTTGTCTGAAGACTGGTTCAGCAGAGAGGTGACATTGTCATTTAGTGGATCCATGTTCTTTGTTAGCCAGGCAGTGGCGTTGTAGGTAACCTGTAGGAAACAGTGCTATGTCAAAAATCTGCTCTTGATAAAAACCCGGAGTGTCCAAAACCACAGGACACTGTATTAACACAAAATCATACAAATAATAACAAGGTGAAAAGCTTTCTATGGTTGAGAGCCAAGCTGAGTATTTGTCCATACACGTGCTAACATCTGAAAAGCTTTTTGCATATCCATGGCGGGGCACCTGCCCTGCCTTAAAAAAAAAAACCCTGCTAGAAAGGAATCCAAATTATTTGGATTTTTCAGTAACCCTGGCACGGGTTATTTTTGGTTTCGTGTGAGCTTAGCACAGCCATGAATGTTTTGTAAATCCTATCTTATATGTTGTGTAATTAAAGCACTCAATATATACAATATATAACTAAAGCCATCCCTTATCAATGTGGGTACCAAACCATTTCTTTTTTACCATTTGGGAGCCACAGAATCAAAGTTCCCTAAGCCAAAACAGTTCAATCCGTGCAGTACCTTTCCTGCATAGTGCATTATACAGAACTCTGTTTTGTCCTTGAGTTGCTTGGGCTTCTGGAATTTGGGATGGTTGCCTTGTTCTGTGCACAGTTTCTCCACAAAAGATGTGTCAGTAGCTTTGGGGAACCAGCACTCTTCATCCAGCAGAGCCAGGACGCCTGGAGGGTTGGTCTGCAATGTGGGCAATATCAGATCAGAACCATCACAGGCGGAGACGAGCAAAGACCACCACATTCCTTATCCCTTCTGTTACAAATCCTCCCATGCAACAAATGATCTGAAATACCTTAAACATCCTTCGCATTGTACTGACAGTTAACTGACCCTGATGCATTCTATGTAGTATCCCACCCATAGAGATATAATCTTACTGGTCTTTCAATCAGCTCAATGCAAGGTTGCAGGTCAAGGCCAAAGTCAATGAAATTCCATTCAATGCCCTCTCGCTGGTATTCCTCTTGCTCCAGTATAAACATGGTGTGGTTGAAAAGCTGCTGCAGTTTCTCATTGGTGTAATTGATGCACAACTGCTCAAAGGAATTGATCTGTGAAGAGGAAGAAGGTGCATTCCTAACGTTAGAAAGATACCTTCAAGAAGGAACTTAAATCACAGGATGAAATTCGCTATTTTCTATTTCTTTTTACATATTACAATAATTAAAACAGAAGGATCCATATTTTTAAAAAATATATAAGGTCTTGAAAGTTTATGGTAACTTCTCAAATAGTAAATATTTGTACTGACGCCTGTTCAATTAACCATAAAAAGCAGAACCTGGGTCTACACACTGAGCCCTCAGGAACCCACCAGGAGCACCCTGCCAGCTCCCGGACCCCCTGCCCAAGGGAAAGGCAAGCAGCCACGGGCAGCAGGGCTGAGTTGTGCTGGCCACAGGCTATCAGCCACTTTGGAACAATCAAATTGGTTTTGTGGCTCTGAACTCTAGATTTTTGTCATCTTACATCCAAACCATTGCATGATAATAAGGAGTTTACCCAACTTGTGTCCCACAGTACGTACCTCGAAAATCTCGAATCCAGCAATATCAAGGATCCCCAAGAAGGAAGCGCCTTGTCTCTTTGTTTTATCGAGAGCTTTGTTTACACGAGCTAGAATCCAACGGAAGAGACGTTCAAATTGTGCCTTGGCCAAAGCCTCTATGGCAAAGTCCGCCTGAAAAAAAGAAGACAAAATTGTAAGTTAAAAAGGAGACTTAATGAGCTGCTAATTTCTGTAGAGCAGAAAGGAGAATAGTTTCAGGAGAGCTGAGCAGACTGCACCTACATACCTGCTCCTTGGTCTGAGCTTTCTGAACAACATCTCGTCCTACTTTGATCCTTGGGGTTAGAATAGATCTTGTGAAATCTGTCACATTAATCCCCATCAGGTGACACACTTTTTGTGCAGCTAGAATAAAAGAGTGAGATTTTATTTCAGATTGGATTTTCTCTTGGCAGGTCAGTAAGTGTGAATACAAGTATGTGGAGCTATTTATCTTCCTTAAAAGCTCTTTTACTGTATATATAAGAGATGCCACTTGCCATAGTAGTATTAATTGTGATCCAAGCAGCAATCTCACTGTTCATCAATTTGTGGATTCAAGAATACCAGAAAAGGTAATGAAAATTGAGCTGATTTTAAGCATGGTATGTCTTTGAAAGCCTATGAAGTATATATGTAATAACAGTTAAAGTAAAAATTCTAATAAAGAGTGCTTAGCTGCTATTTTATTAATTTCTTAATGTTAACTAAATATTTTTAAGTGGCAAATCATACCAGTGTTGTCTGGCATAGAAGCTTGATCAGTGTTTCTCTCCTTCTTGAAGACAATATTACCCAGTTGTAGGACAGATGAAACAACCTTCAGGACAGCTGTAAGAGAAACAGGGAATACGAATAAGGAACAGACTGGACGTGTTTTGAAAGCTTGGTTCTCTGCAGTAACGAAGATTCATTCTATTGCCTATACTGAGCTGCCTCAGTCGCTGATGCAGGGCTGGGATGTGCTGGAGCTCTGCTCCTGGCTGCCACAGCTGATCTGGCTCAAGTGATGGGAGGATGGTGCTTCTGCCACCAGGTGTCACTTGGGACATGGCCATTTGTGTCCCTGGGCAGTGCACACTGGCAAGCACCAGCTGAAGCCCTGCACGCTCCCAGGAACAGCAAGAGCTCAAAGCTGTGCAGATAGATGTCTCTGGCAGGCCCACATTTTCAAGATAGTTCAGTTGTTGGTTCATGCTCTTTGTTTTTATTTATCTTTTCTTTGAATCAGTGAATACAAATATGAGCTATTTGAGCCCGTTCGATTTCTTTCAAAATTAAATCATGATATTTTGCAACTTTTTTCATGCTAGTCATTGGACAGTTTTGAAAAAATGGCTTGAAATGGTTACTACTGTTGTGAGAGCTGGCTTGAATTCAGCAGTCAGTGGAGCTCTAGTGAGAAATCTTCCCTTTCATAAACACAAGTTACCTTCCAAAACACCTTGTGTGTTACAGTACTTTTGTATGCTGACAACTGCACTGATGCTGTGACATTCTAAGAACTCAGGAGTGCGTGCCATTGCAATTCTTAATTCAGATCGACAGCAAAATACTGTGACTGTTATTTTGTTTGATCCATGTCTGAACTGCTATACAGAGCTGCCCTGTGCCTCACCATTTGTCCCGTTCATCACAGAGATAATTTCTCTTTGATAATATATGTTCTATTTTCCAATACAGGCGATGATTTTTCAATATTTCTTTCACTGTGTTTCCACCAAGTGCTACCTGCTTGAACCTTGGAAGGAGGTGGTTTGCAAAGTGTTTTCATTATTGATTTCAGCTGCTCCAGCTGGCACCCACTGCAGCAATGGCAAATGGTAGGTCACTGTAGTAATTTTTTAAATAGAAGTCCTCTGACAACAACCTAAAATCAGTAGATCATCATTAGTTCTCCTAGCAAGGCAAGAACAATCTCCCTAATCCTCATGAGGCTTCTTGAAGTGTCGCCCTGTTTAATACGAAGGTGGCAATGATTCTGAGGAGGCTGGTAGTGTTTTGTGTCATGGATCTATGACAGCAATTTCAGTGTCTTCACCGCTAATCTTTTCTCAGCTCTCGCTGTCCTCCCACCAGATTCCTGCTGCTGGTTTGTGTTGTCTTCAGGCACTGCACTGCCACAAGTTCTGTTGCTTGTTGTTCCTGGCTCTGAACATGCTGCTTGTGTTATTGTGCTCTTGACCCTGTGTTTAGATCCTGCCTTGATCTTGTGTTTCTGCTGATCACACAGAACTGAGTTCCCATATTATTCCTAACATGAGGTAGAAAAAGATCTGTTCTTGAGATGCTTCACCTTCTGAGAGAACCTTAATTCTCTTTCCATGAGACACTGATGGTTTAATTCATCTAATACCTCCTGAGAAGGAGGGAAATCTGTGGGCACATTCACAGTGCACTTCTTAGAAGCAGCAGCTATGTAATGCCTGGTAAGAGTTTGAGACAGAGGAATTGAGAGGCAAAGAAGTTAAACAACACAGGTACATTTAGAATCCTCCAGCTGATGGTTCATGCAAGATCACACTCATCCAGAGAAACATGGACGTAAAATCTAAATATTCTGAATTTTCTTATATGAATGTAGAATCTTACTTCGTATGCATAATTTACAAAGTGATCATTCTGACAGAATTAACTTCTGTTCGTTTGCATCTCTGTATAGTGTCAGTTGCAGATGTGTACGTTGAATACAATCTTGCTAACTGTTCTCACCTATCTGTTCCTCCTCATTAAAGCCCATAATTTTCATGGCTTCCAAGGTCTCCTGGAACATCTCATCATCTTGTTGAGCAGGAATAGGCACATGACCATTAGATAGAAACGTGTAATTGTTGAAGCCTTCCAGCAACAGATCATCTAAAACGCAAAGAAGAAAAGCTTTACTTAAGTGCATCAACTTAATGCTCTTGGTTCATGAGTTCTCCTAATGAGCGACAAGAAAAATAATTGACCTTAATGCCATTCAAGATGGGATTTGAATGGGTTTACATCTCCTGTAAATAAACATCCTGTAAACTGCAAGCAACCTGGCTCAAACAGGTGGACATCAGTAGAAGTTTTCTTATAATTCCCTTGAGAGAATTATTTTTATAGCTAAAGAGCTGATTTTTTCATAGAAAGGATTGAACGACATAAAGAAATGAAGATAAATTACTTAAGTAAGCCATTGCTCTGACTGCTCAGTGAGATCAAAGAATCATTACAAAGTAACTTACTTCTCATTTGTTCAGAAGCTCCAGCAATCAAATAGTAAAAGATATGAAACGTTCTCTCATCTTTAGCCTGACGAATAGCACGGGATTTTTCAAGCAAATCTGTTTGTCAAGTGTGTTAAAAAAAAATAAATCAACATATTTCAATTCTTCCTTAATTGCGCTATCAGCCTCGGAACCATCAATAACATTGTTGAAGTATTTGCCGTGAGCTTGTCTAACATAAACCTGTGTCTAATTCTGTGGCAGGAGCTCTGGTCTTGGTACAATTCTCACCACAATAAGCAGATGCTCCGAGTGTGTCGTTTGACACAGCAGAGCAGTATTTAGCATCCAGAGCACACAAGTTCTCTGGAAATAGGTAGCAGATGATGCTGGCTGGAGTATCAGCACTAGCAAAATAGTTGCTTCACTTCAGTTGAGTGAATTTACCAGAACATGTAATTTCTGACTGTGTCAGTTTAACAAAATATGCAGAGATCAAGTCCATTTCAGGATAAATGGTCCCTTGGTTTGACAAAGGGAGAGGAACTGTAAGGACTAAGACAGCGCATCTGACTGCACCATATTCTTTGGCTTTTCCTGTTTCTTTTGTCTTTATTACTATAAAGTCTTCAGCATGGTGGAAGGGAAAGGGCTATTACTTGTATTAAAATGACCCTTCAGTCCTCCAGACGTGCACTAGAAAGCTGTCATTGCTGGGTATCATACAGACTTCTCTCTTAACAGGTTATTCTCAATGCTTTTTCTTGGAATGCCTTTATCCCAGTACAACATATGTGACCTTTGCTATACAAAGCCAGCAGGGCACACATGGCCACAGGCCTGAGCATTCAGTCTGTGAGGCTCAGGACCCTTCCCTTAGAGAAGCCAGGGTGCACAGGACTGAGGGTGAGAAGGTACTGAGCATCTGGCCTTCATCCCAACGTGCGGTCAGGACCGGTACAAAGTCCCAACGTTGGACTTGAAAACTGGGAAGCACTCTCCAGGTTCCTGGCTAAACTGTAGTGATAATACCAAACATTCATGTTTTTTTCAAAGTATCTCTAAGCACCAGTAAGAAACAGTAAAATTTCAAAGCTTTTTATGCAGCTGGAAAAGCAGACCACAGGGCACCAGCGTGACCCACCCACGATCACACTCTTATGAAACAAACTGACCACGTAGCTCTCAACATCACGTGCGATCATAACCACAGGACAATCTTTTCCCATTACTATATTGCTGGGACTCTGCTTTTAAAGGCCGCTGCCACTGCCTTAGGTATGGTGCTTCCATTTCCTGACGCTGTATATGAAGAGTAGCACACTTGCCTATAGCTGGGAAAACAGGCCTGAAAATGTAAACATGAGAGTAAGACAAACTGAGGAGCTGATATCAGCATAAATGGAGCCACTTCCCTCCATCTTTGTTTATACCAGCCCCAGCAATATTTGCCTTTCTTAGACATGCGATGGAGCTTGTTTATCTTACGTCCTTCTGCTCACCCTAGTTCGCTTCCAGTGCAGCTCACTGAAAAGGATACAAGTCTCTATGTTTGCTCCGACAATGTAGCCTGTCACATCAAAGTTGATGCGGATGAATTTGCCCTGTGAAGGGAAAGAAGATCTAGATTGGGCTGTTCTTTCAGGTCATGCCAGGTTTTCCAATGTTCACATTTAGCCTGGTTATTAAGATATGTACGTCATCCTCTTAATACCATGCTTGATTCCTTCCTGCTGGGACAACCCATGGAAAAGCCTGAAAGGAAGTGAACTTCCCTGGTATTCTCTCTGCAGAGATTTGCCTCAACATTTCATTTGGGCACTTAGAGGGAAAGGAGTCCTCCCCTTCTGGGGCAGGCTTTGGAAGCTGGGGACGTGACAACATCTATCTTCTACTTCCATTTCCACAAGATCAGTGAGGGAAGAACATTGGAGCTACATAACTCCCTTGGCTAAGGTTCATCTGCAGGGATCCCTGAACTTTGCAGGGAGAGAGCAGAGGTGGGAGAGAATGTGCAGGGAAAAATAACATCTGCCAGCAGTCCCAGAAAAAAGTGTCATTGGATAGTGACAGCCCTCAACTCACATCATTAGAACTTGAATCTGTATGACTCTTCTTTTCTTTTTCTCCTCCAGTTTTCGATTTATATATTAACCACTCTTGCTAAGCAACAATCACACCTTATGAGATATATGCGCCACAGTGGTGCAATTTAAAAGTAAGCACAGATTTTGTCTGTAAGTGTTCTGAAGGTGCAGGAATTGACTCTGGAAGGCCACATACAGACTGCTAAGTTGTGAGAGGACAATGGTGCTGTCAAGTTCGAGCTGATCTTTCATCTTCTATAAGGCCAAATTCCTATTTTAGAGAGAATTTCTAAACTGCTTTTAAGGGATTATTTTTAAGATGCTCTTTAGAGAGAAGCACTAATGAAGGTCACTGTCTGTATATTGTGCTTTAAAAGATGCTGTGCCTCCCCCACCCCGAGACCCAACTGATTTCTCCTACTTACGAATCTGGAGGAGTTGTCATTCTTCACAGTTTTGGCATTTCCAAAAGCTTCAAGAATAGGGTTTGCCTGGAGAAGCTGTTTTTCCAGCTCACCCTAAAATTCATTCAGATGCAGTTAACCCTAAGCTTCATAATCACGTAATTAAAATCAACACATGTACACTGGAGAAAAATGTGAAGGGTAATTTAAGCCTCTAACTTTTTTTTTTTTTTCCTGAATACTGCATTTCATGTGGATATGTTTTCATTCTCTGTTAATCTTTGTGTTTATATATTTGTGCAGTTGACTGCTGTCTGGTTTATATGACCCTTTTCCAGTCATGTTGCCTATGACAGATGAGTCTATTAATCTGCTTAGCATGATGACTGGCCTTTCTTTAAAAAAAGGGTCATTCAGTGTCAAATTGTCTTTTTTTTTTTTTTTCCAGTTTAATATAATTTTTAGAAGGGATATTCTTAAAGGAACCTCGAGCACGTCTTTTTGAAGTTAGTTTATTGAGATCCTTTGCTAGCACATGATGATGTAATTAGACTAACTCGCTGAGAATCATTTTAATATAATGCAGCACAAAGCTACAAAGCAGATTTCATCAAGTCAATTAATAATGTTCCATGCAAGGCTATTTAGGTTAAATATGGAAATGCATTGATTTATTTCAAACTAGGATAATGAGTTCTCATGCAAACACAACCTCATATTATATTGTTAATTGTGATTGCTAATTGCTAAGGAAACAAATCATGCAATGAAACACGCATGCATTTAATACTTCTATTTCTAAACGAATCAATGAAGTAGAAAAAAATCTTTTGCTTATGAATGCAGCTTTTTTTTAACTTTTCGTTCACCTGTGCCCTATGAGATCAATCACGTCCACATTTGTTTCTTGTCATCCTATTCTTTGAGCACTACTCTGCAGTAACATGCATTATTTCAAATAACTCACCCTGAAAAGAAAGTCCTTGATAGATAATATGATATTATTTAAACAATTGTAATTAGAAAATAAGGCAATATTTAGGTTGAATCTAGGGAAAATAATTTGGAAAATTAAGGTGCTTCCCACTTAGTGTGCAAAACTGGTAACCTTTTTCTAAATGCCATTCCTGAATGTGTTGTAACTTAGGTGGCAATGGTGAGAGCTGCCTCAACACTGTCATGAAAAAGCAACCGATTGTTAACAAGCAGCTGAACTTGTCTGCATGGTCATGAGAAGGGAGAATGAGCACCTTCCTGAGGTCTTTTGAGAGCTAAGGCATACAGCAAGACTGCATTTTGAAAATTTACTACTACGCAGGAGCTGAAGGAAGAGGGAAGGAAGATTTCCAAATGAGCCAATACAGGAGTCCTAGAACAAGTGACGAATTCCTAAAAGTCCCTGAAGTTTCTCTGTACTGAGCAGAGGTTTCTCTGTACTGAGGTGTACTTTCCAGTTACACCCTGCAGACTTTAAAACTCCACTATAAGCACAGGGTGTTGCTGAAATCAGATGGCGACAGACAAAACAGAGCCTCGTCTGCTAAACTGAGACAGATACCACCTGCTTCTATTGAGAACTGAACTATGCCATAAACTCGGGATATAAAACTGCGGCTCCAAATTAACAGCATTGTGCACAGCTGGAAGCCCACTGAACTCCACAGAATTCATAGAATCATAGAATACCAGGCTGGAAGGGACCTCAAGGATCGTCTAGCCCAACCTTTCAAGGTAAAAAAGTATAGTTTAATATACTCCCAAAGCATTGGTGTGCTGGTAGGGCACACCAGAATGTGGGAGGGCCCATGAGAGCCTGTAAGAAACTGCCGTAACACATCTGCAGCCACTCGCTGCAGTGGAAATTGCTCTGTTACACATCGTAGCAGCAAGGTAAGAGCATGCTGGCTTCTGTGCATGTGCACGATCCTCAACACTTATAGGAAAATGTAAAATCGAAAGCAATATCAAATGGAAAGCATGCAGCCAAACAAATCAAACACTGTGAGGTTTAGGAATTATTTCACAACACTCCTAATAAGTTCAACGGAAAGCATTTGGGTATTTTCATTCAGAAATCACATTGCTCAATTTCAGGGTGAGTGGCTCTTTCAGGATCGTGGGAAATTTCATTCAAACTACAGCAATTTGAACACACACATATAGAAGGGAGTGATATCTGAGAGATGACCTTGCCTGTGTCAGACCTCATTCTATATCATGGAGCCTGACACAGGTAGGGTTGATTTGCGAGAGCAGTTGGTGCTATTGTTGCTTCTTATCATATCAGACAACATATTTCAACAAAATCTCTCTTAAATTGTCGAGGTGCAACAATAGCATGCAGATCTACACTCAGTGCCTTAAACACACATCAAACAGTCTAAGTTACTCACGTAAGAAAAAGATGGACCTTGCTGTATTGAATAACGTGGTATAAAACAAGTGTCAGTATCATTTCCATTACACAGACATTTTTATTGTTTCTCCTGTATTAAAATAACCGATACACAGTTTCCATGCACATAAACCAGGAATACGGACACAAACAATCTATCGCAGACATACCAGGGGTACAAACACCATTAACAGGTAGAGAGCATTTTAACGGAAGAAAAAACCCAAAACCCTGAAGGAAAGGGATGAGATTTGGATCTAGTCTCAGGTTGGTCTCCCAGGACCAGGCAAGGACAGATATTTTTATGGTAACCTCCAAGTTCTTCTCTACTACAAGTGAGGCATTTTGCTATTTGTTATTTTTTAATGACAGATATTGTAGTGTCAGTAGTCCCAGTTATGGAACTGCTATTTGTCAGAATGCTATAGAACAACTTAGACTTCCTCTTGGCTTCTATCTTTGCCTTCAGGTCTATCTCAGAGCCAATTTTATCCTGAGACTCATGTAATTCCCCAGAGGAGTTAGCAGCAACTGCAGTTACATGCCCATTGGGGATGGCCTTGAAACCACAAGTTCATATCCCCAGCCACTGAGCAGGAACCCAGGAGGAAGAAATAAGGGGCTTTTTTTGCATAAACATTCAACAAAGGAAAATAATGCCTTTAGTCTTGGACAGTTTCCACAGAATTTAATCATGGATTTCTAGAAAATGCTGCCCAAAGGGATATCTACTCCCAACCCTGCCTCAAGGCAGAATCTGCTGTACATAAACAATGATTATTTATGGTGGAAGAGGCCAAGCTGCACAGCCTGTGCTCTGGAGTCCTCTGTCTGTTGCCATACAGGGTAGGCAAGAGCAGCTGCAAGACTCAGCACAGGTGTGGTCGTGAGATTTTAACTTTATTTCCCACTGCCCTACTAATTTCTTATTTTGGACCTAGCCTTGCATTTGGGACACACTGAAATGTCTTCCTGAATTAAGCCTGTTTTGTCATAACAGTGGATTGCAACTTTTTTTTTTTTTTCAGAAATCTGAGGCTGGAAATGACATAAGACCTGGAGTTGCATCACTGGAAACAACAAAGGCAGATGAGAGCCTCAGCCGCACAAACCATCTCTGGGAACCGGGCAATTATAAACTTGTGTTATGGCTCAGAGCAAGAAAACAAACTTTAGTCACTAAGGCAAGACTATTATAAATTTTGAAGGAGCAAAGTACTTTAAATAATTTCGCTTTTCAAAATGGTTATCTCTGATAGAGCAGTAAAAAGAAAAGAGAAGCTTTAGAGGGGACTCTTTACTAGTTAGTAAGAAAACTCGCTTGCTAAAAAAGCCAATGAAATCATTGAAAGCTTAAATGCATCACATTTTTGTCATGCAGTTGAACAAAGTGGTTAAAGGCCTTCCCAAACTTCTTAGCTGCCGGAGGCCAAGGGTAAAATAAGGACCTGAGCCCTTGCAGACTTCAGGGCCTTCGTACTGCATATGGAAAGCTATGAATATTTCTCTTCTAGTGAAGTACACTCTGATTTGATGCCTAAGGGAGTGTCAAACAAACGTGTTTTTTTCCATAAACATAGAGCTGTGACGTAATTGTGTACTCTTAATATGTCGACTGTTTGGCAAGCCACAGATGTTGACTTGCTGTTAGCCCCGCCAGCTTGGTACAGTCCTAACAGGCTCAAAGAAGAGTCGAATACAGAAGAGCTGACTTACAGTGACGCTGGTGTCCTTTTTGCCCTTATGTGATGAAGCAATAACCGCCAGGTACTGAATCACCTTTTTGGTGTTTTCTGTCTTGCCAGCACCAGATTCACCTCTGAGGAGAAAGAAAATAACACAAAAGAAGGTAGGTAACCAGAGGACTCCTCCTGCCACATGATGTATTTACTGTATGAAAACAGGACTGGAAACTGCCTGGCTCCGTTAGTATTTATCCCTGAACACCACCTCTCCAAATCCACCTGACTTCAGCATGCAAGCAGCGCATTATCAGAGCTATATCTCAGTCCTGATAGTATTTTGACTGAACTTTGGGCCATTTAAGGCAATTCTAAAACATGATGCATTTTTGAACAGCAGTTCATCTTGCTTTGGCAGCATCTGAACATTTATGAGAAGTGAAGCTGGCAGGGAGTCTGCTTGTATTTTAAGACCAAAAAATACAACATTAACTATGATGTGATACAGCAGTAAGAAAAAACATCAGCAGGAATTACAATATTTTTCTCTCCTGAAACTCTGGCATTAAAGTCGACCAACAGCTTGTATTGGTGCTGGATAATAACTGTATGATCCTGCCTCATCTGAACTCCATGTTCAAAAGCTCCTTGAATTCAGTGGGACTCGAGCTGGGACTGCCCAAGTTGTCCCTGCTACCCAGCTAGTGAGGGACATCTCACGTGGGGAGATGCCTGACCAGCAGGACTGGCATCCCAGCTGTGCTCTGTACACTGTCCCTTGGGAAGCAGGAAGGCAGTGGCCACCTTTCACCACTTCTAGGCTAAGTTTGTTTACAACTCCTAAGTCCTCTCTTCAAGTAAAACAGGGGTTTTCAAAGGTACCGGTACAAGGGCCAGATTTACACAGTCTTTTCTCAGAAGAACATTTCCAGCCCTCTCTGTCACTTTACATATTCTCATGCCTTCGAGATACCTTTGGCTCTGATGATTATATACACTGTCCTGTCTCAGCAATCAAAAGGACATTAAAGTGGGTGTGGATGTAATAAACTACCAAGCTAGTGCTGTGAAGAGGGCAACAGTCTAAATTAAGTTGGACTTATTTGTCTTTGGATTTAAACTAAAATGAATTTAAAAATAAAAAGAACAATACATTCAAAAATCCCATGGATATTTGTCAGCTCTTTTGAAGCTGAAACTATTTAGCTGGATCCATCACAGTTCTCCTTCTTTCCTTAATTAGAGAAACACAGGAGTTAATTTTCCCTACCAAGGGACCACATAAATGGATATATAAACTATGGGTGAGTGCCGGGCAGAACTTTCAAGATGGAATGACATTGATGTAAACTTTGGGAAACCAAAACCAATTCCTGCATGAGGTATGACATGATGAAAATTGTTTCTTCTGGCTTTTAGAATTTTAACCAGGAATAATTGAGATGAATATGTTGCTTTTCACCAGACCTGGGTTAACTCGCGCAGTTTAGAGGTTGAATTCATCTCTGTCTGGGCTTCAGTGCTAAAACGTTTCCATGTTTTATTGATAAAAGTTAAGTGTCCTGGGAACAATTCCAAACCAAACACACCAATTTGAAGACATATGCATACAAAGTTTTCAAATAAATCTACCTTACAACTTTGTTTCTTTGGAAAAAAAAAATTTAAAAAAGAACTTTCTTCAAACAAACCCCGGGCTTTGAACTATTCCATTTTATTAAAGGTTATTTGTAGTTCATCACTACATGAATTGCATTTCCTTTCTCCTAGGGCAACAGTGCCCATCTTTTGGCTTTCCCCTGAATCCCTCTCAGGGTGACCATATATGGCATCATTTCACTTGTAATTATCCTCCCATACTGTTGTGCTTAAGTTACTTAATGTTTTGTTCTGTGCTTTCATCCTTAACTCTTTGCTCCTGCCCGGGCTGAGGGTTTTCCTATTTTCTACAGATAAACTTTGAGGCTTTAATTTCCTTTTGAAGTGGACAATAAAATTTGTTCAGCTTGAAATGGAAATGCTTCCAGATGAAATAGAAAACAGACAGGATCTCAACAGCTACAAGTAGGGAAAAAACCTCTGAAGTTAGTAAGTAATGAAGAATAATGTGCATAGCTGATGAATATGTCTGATTTTTCAACACATCAGTTCATTTTTAATTGTCCATGACAATAGACAGGACTGATAAACAAGTATCCATTAAACACCATAGTAGCCCTCATACTCTGAAGGAGGCATCACAGCAGTATGACAGTGTCTCGATTTCATCTCAGTGATAAAATGCCACCTGTTTGATAAGTAACTAATGAGGAGGAATGGCTAGATCAAATTCAATGCCTCTAAATATCACGAAGTTTACAAGGAGAAAGACCCAGGAGGAGAAGAGCATATGGATCTCTTAGTTTGCCTCACATGTGGAAGAAAATCTTCCTACAAGTATTGAGCTGCAACAGAATTGGTCATGCTAGTTGCTTTTTTTTTTTTTCTCTGCAGCTGCCTTTAAGTACTGCCACTTATAGTGTGGCAGAAACAACTTTCTTTGTGAGGTGGCATGAAGAATCCCACCTGTTCTAAAAACTGCATGCTCTCTCAAACTCAGCAACTGAATTTTTAAGGGTAGGTCATTTCCTTGCAAGCATCCTTCAGTGAGTTTGGCTTGGACCATACATGATGGGGTTCCTCCCAGCTGGGGCTCCTCTCTTCTAAGTGCCTGCTCTCCTCAGTCTTTACCCTTAAATTATCTTCCAAAGTGGCTGTTCACCATATAAATGCTGTTACCACTATCTAATCATGATCTTTTAGAGCAGGCCAATCATTTGTTTAATTGAAGCATCTCGATTCATTCCTGTTGCCTGCCATATGTAGAGGCGGCACATTTACTGCCAGTGCTGTTCTTTGCAACACAAAACCCCCTGAGATCAAAAGCAGGTCCCATTGCACAGTACTGATCAGCCCAACAGCACAACTTTATCTGTTTCCCATACGCGTTTTCTTCTTAAGAAACTCCTTGCCTTTCACAGAGCAAAAGGGTCCGCTAGGTTTACAGTCTGGGTCTGTTAAAAAGCATCTCTCTCACATTTTGTGGCATAGTTTAAATTTATTCTTCTCTCATTTCTTGCCAGGCACTGTTTTGGGAGCTCAGTACAGGATTTAAAGCACATAAGCTCACATATATAGTACTTAGCTATAACAGAGTTTTTGTAGCACATGAGCTACTAAATCCTCTATGACTCCAGACCCTTCACCTTAAATGAAAATTGTCCTAGTTAGAATAGGTTTCTAAATCAGGACAAAGTGAGACTTAATGAGTTGGCCCCGCTGTTGTGGGGTGAGCCTGTAGTGTAGCTAGGACTCTTGCATGTTTGGGTAGAACTGGGAAAAATAATTTTAAAAGTGGTTTTTGTTTTTGTTGAAAATTTGGAAGCTTTCTATATTAGTATTATGAGATAAGACTTCACTTAATTCTCCTTTTGGAACCACCCAAAAAGTAACAGCAGAATTTATTTTTGGCATTTGTTTCAGTAAGCAATGAACCACAAAAATTGCCCGTTCACACATCTCTTAATCTGGCTGTGCCGGCACTGCGAGAAACCTCTGTGCATGGAGCAGTCAATGAGGTGCTCCAAATCCCATTAGTGCTTGGCAGGCTTCACCCTGCAGTGTGAGATGTGCAAAGATAATGAAAATCTTTGTCCTAGACCAGCTGTACCCTACTACAGACCCATCTCAGAAACCAGCCCACTGATCGGACTAGTTTGCTTATAAAAAGATTCCCAAAACCGAGCTGGTTCAGCACCAAGCTCCACCCCAAGTCCAAAGCTACATGAGATATCTGTATGGGAGAAGGGCCAGGCAGCAACGCTTGCCAGCTCCAGCCTTTGAGATTTAGTGAGCTGGGAAAGAGAAGAGTTCAGCTCTCTTGTAGAGGAGTCTTTTGACTAATGGGGTTTTGCAGTTTGGAGGATGTTTGGGATCACTCTGTTTCTTGATATGTGTCAGGGGACAAAGCTGAAGTCCTGAGGCTGGGTGAGACTCTGGAGAGTTTGCCCAAAACCAGAGAGGAGACAAAGGGGAAAAGGGCAGGATAGTCACTGCCTCACCCAGTATTTTCTGTGTTGCTGTATCAAATTAAGTGGAAACTGCACCCTGCTACTGTATGTTTTTGTACAAGCTATTCAAACTGAATGCATGCATTAAAAAGAAGGTAAAAGGTCACGAAAAAGTATTTGATTATATGTACAAGTCTGGTGTTTAAAAAGCATTTGCTTTCACAGGCCTCACACTACCACAAGCATTGAGAATTTTGATCAGATTTTTTTGCATTCATTCAAGATGTTTTTTTGTTTAACTGAAACTCATACGCAGTCCTTTTAGCCACACGCGCTTTCTAGAAAATATTCTACCCACTCTTCACAAAGTGGCTAAAATGTGATAACGCAGAGATCAGATCACTGGGCGTTGTTAGTCCAACTCACATTGAATTGCCGATGCACTGAGGTTGCTCAGGTCTCTGAGTAACTGGACAGATTTCTTGGGATTTCTCCTTCAGCAACATCTAATGTGCATGTGCTGGTCAACACAGACCAGCATGGTCTTTGCAAGAACGAATATAGAATAGCTGACAGCCAATTCAGGTGTCAAAGAAGAGAGACTACTGCGAGGGAGGCCTATGTGCAGGCAAGAATTTTTGGGAATCCCCGTAGCCAGGCAGAGCAGTGAAAAGCCCAGGGCAGTACAGGGACAAAACCACAAGGATGGAGAAGTCTTAACTGCCTTACTTTTCAAACACATGAAATAGTAAGTTTTCATACCCTGAGTCCAGCATTATACATTGTGAATTTATTATATATGTTATGGTTTATGTTGTGTTGTGTTGTGTTATGTCATGTCATAATACGCAGCCACAGATATACATTAGTTGGTAAGCACAGCCATGGTGTAAAGTTTCTTGTGTTTCAGAGAAGCAGCTTGTAAACGTGTTGGTCGGACGTGGGGTTTTAAGACTGAGTGTAAAGTGACAGAGAGCAACTGGCAGGGAATGACATGAAAGGATGTTCAGTGATGCTGGCCATGGGCAAGAGCTAACAGCAGAAAGGACGTGCGCGCAGAGGAGAGCACATCAAAGGTAGTGTGTGTGTAGTTATTAATAAAATGTAGAGGAAATAATGAAATCTAGGAAAGACAGGGCATTCTGAGGAAGCATTAGCACTCATGAGCATTAAAACATTAAAGACAGTTGGAGCATTTTAGACATACCACAGTTAATCACACAAAGAGTAGGGACTGAAAAAGAATGCAAACAATACTTAACCACAGGAAGGTGGGTTCAATGAGCTGAGGTTGATGTCCTAAGGAAGGGTGTATTTA
This sequence comes from Todus mexicanus, assembly GCA_013389965.1. NCBI lineage: Eukaryota > Metazoa > Chordata > Aves > Coraciiformes > Todidae > Todus > Todus mexicanus. Next base: position 19,836 of record WEIS01044386.1, read on the forward strand.
TACTCAGAAACATGGAATCTTGCCTAGTTCTCAGATCTATGCCCTGCAAGCATTTCAGGTGAGTCCCAGGGACACAGCATCCCACCAGCCTTTGGTTTCCAGGTGAGCTCTAGTCGCAATGGAATTGCTTTGCAGACGTAGTACAAAGCACGAAGCACAGAGTACTTACAAATAAAATGCACAGTTCTGCTTGCATTTTGACACCAGTGTTTTTGTTATCCCATTGCGTTTCCATAACGTAAATAGCAAAAAGTAATTTGTGGGAGAATAGTAGCACTAAGTGGAAGAATGCAAGAGCGTACACTGCAGTATTGCTGAACACAACAGAGTTTTTGGCAGCATTCACAACAACTTATATGTCAATCTTTATAGCTACATTTGTTATCATTTAGGTACAAGGCCTTGCAAAGTTTGAGTTTGTAGCTGTTCAGAGAGATCTCAGCTGCCCAATGCCATGGAGTCTTCAGTTACTGTTATGGATTTTAGGCAAAAAGATACTTTCTGAGAATTTTTAGCAATTCTCTAAAATAATGCAAATTGCTTCCACTTAACAGCTGCCCTGCTGATAGCCAAGTGAATGTTTTTCTTTCTGTACAGCCAAATAAGGACAACAAGGATGGTAAACCAGTACCGGTGTATATTGGGTTTAGCTTGACTAATCCTTTTGGTTTAAAACACATGTGGGAGAACTGTTTTAAGCTATGGGTCATCTAACATATAGCAGTGACTCTAAACATTTTGATGAATCACTTACTGTGGCTGTTTTCAAAATGGGAAAAACGTTTCACTCTATTTTATGTATTACTGGTGTGAAACATCTTATAATTCCAGTTTAGCTGGCGAGGTGAAAAAAAAAAAGTGTTTTCAATATATGGTAGCTGTTGGCAGTGGATTCCTTAATTTTCATGAGCAAAAAGGCATAGATTTACAAAAGGAAGTCCCTGTCTTAAAAATCCCGATAGTCCAAATTTAAAAGAAGATCTGAAGATTTACTAATGGAAAAATAAACATAAGTACAGGAATAGAAGGAGGAAATGCATATTGTAAATAAGTCTTCATTACTATGACATGGTTCATCCTTGGAAGAATGTGATGGTCAACTTTTACTTCATCATTGCAGCAATTTTAGATTTCTTTTTTGTATGAATGTATTTTGGGACAGATTCTTGATTAATACACTTAGATGTAATGAAATCTGTTACAGCAGAGGTTAGAGCTATGCTAGCCCTTGGGGTATCAGACACAGTATGCAATATATATTCAGTCAGTCAGTAGCCACGTCGTTGCAGATAACCTAAACCCAGTTCAGTCTGGACTATGTGTTTACAATACTTGACAGACTACAGTGTCACTGCATGAACCTGCTGTAAATAATATGCATGACTTCTTCAGCAAACAATAATGGGTATTTACACAGAGTCAAATCCTGCCTTTGATCAAGAAAACTGGAAGATGCTTGATACAACAAACAAAAAAATGTGGTAGAAGTGTCCTTGATGGCATTCAAGTAAATGAAACCAACTAGCTAGCAACAGAGGAATGGAGGAATGGTCAAGATGGAAGGTGAGATAGGAGATCCCTGTCCACTGCAACACTCTGAGAGTTTCGCGAAACAGGTAGGAATGATAAACCAAGGGGATTTTGTGGAGTATGAAGTTGTGCAGAGCAAAGCTTATTGCAATAAAATCACTGCTTGACCCATGGTGTAACAGCTGAACTGGCCGTGCTGGTGCTGTCTGAGCACTGCTAAGTCAAAATCCAGGAGGAGGCCTTCAGCAAGCCAGGACACAGGAAAATCAGAGAGTTCAAACCAGGGCTGGCTTAGCCAGCATTTCACTATTGCCTGAACTGATTAAATAGAGACTGCAGAAAGGTCCAACCTGTGCAGGGCTGCTCGGCCCTCCTCGCCAGCACAGCCCTGCCTCATGCACAGGCTCCAGGGCTGGGTGCCTGCTGCCCCTGGGGAGTTACCACACCTTCCCCATTCTATCTACAGTATGTGCAAACAGGACAAAACAACAGCATGAACATTGAAGATCATGGTTTTGCAATGACTGATAACTGCTTTTTATTTTATCAACAGGTAAATTTACTGGAGTAGGTTTAGGACTGGAGTCCAGGCTTACTGAAGGTGAGGACAATATGGCCATTCCATCAGAATTTGAATGAATTTTGAATAAAGACATCATAATGTTGAGATATACTAAAATAGATTAGATTACTTACGTGCACAGGATAGACTGGTCTTCTCGATCTGTGAATAAACAACAACAAAAATCCATTAATTAGGGAAAATGGTCATCCTGACAGAAGCACTTCTATTGACAAGGATTTATACTGAACAGCCTAGACCTTCCAAAATCTGGCAGTTCATGATTAGTCAAAAGTATTGGCTTCACATCTTATTTAATTTGCCTTGCATTTAAATAGCCATCTCTAATGGAAATATTTTGTACCAAAAATGAACAAAAGGTGAAGAGTTCAAAAATATTTTTTTGTAAATTCCATTAGAGATGAACTGTAATGAGGACAGCAAAAAGATCAGGCTCTCTATAAGAAGATTATAACTGGAAGTTTCAAACCTGAAACTCAAGTTTTCACTACGCTTATGAAGCATGGCTAGCAGCCCACTTGAGACAAAGTCTGGACAGATAAGGCATCAAAGCCTAAAATGCTTTAAGCTGGTCATGCAAGGCTTTGAATTTTGAAAGCAGAGCAGTTCAATTACTGAATAACGTACTCTCTACTTCATTTCAGACTGAGAGACAACTTTTATCGAACAAACAATTTCTTTGAGATGTCCTCCGAAGAGTAAGATAAAACAAAGATACTTCATGTATTTTACAAAACCAGGTCAACAAGTACAGAAGTATTCTTCATGCTTTTTACTATGAACAGGATGATCAAACACATTTTGAATAAGATTTATAAAAAGGTGGGTCAAAAATCTTCATTTCTACTACGTGAGGCACGTAAGCGGTTTCTGTGCAGCAGGGGCCAGCGCGCTTTAGTGCTGCAGGAAGGTTCAGGCTTACATCCTAGCTCCATAACCTGCTCTTGCAGCATCCCTCCCTGCTTATGCTTTTGGAGTTAGAGTGTCTCTTTACCTTCAGAACTTTTATACAAAATTTTCTACCAAGAGGCTGTTCTCAGGGTAAGATCTTTAGGCTGTGATGGACAATGAACACTCACTGAGGTTTCATCAAGTGCTTCACAATGCTCAATTATTTTGTAAAGCTCCATTGAAGCAAGATTTCCAGAAAAGTCTGTGCTAATAGGACACTTTCTAATTTGCCCTCTATGTAAAGATGGATGACTAGAGTGTTTCCTGGGATCACTTCTGAAGCAGCACAATTCTTTGCACTGGACAATTTGCCCAGCGAGGTGTGATATTTTCACTCTTGAAGCTATTTGGAGTTAGACTTGGACAAGGCTCTGGGCGACCTGCCCTGGCACTGAAGTTGGCCCTTCTTTGAGTGAGGCTGTCACAGGCTGCCTTGTACAGACCGCAGAAAAATCTTCTGACTTAGGAAGGTCACATACATTTGTGAAAAGTGTGCGTAGTTTACAAATCTGAGACTTGAGGCAGATAATTAAGGCAGAAGCAAGTGTTTATGTATGGCTTGGCATTATCTATCAAATGCAATGTAACGTTAGCCCAGTGGAACCTCTGGTCAGGGGTTCTGACATTAACTCTTTCCTCCTTTTATTCAGCATGTGGGATAACTTGCAGGGCTACCTATCTGACTGCTTGCCCCTCTTGCTGACCCTGTGTGTAATAAATACCATGAGATAAACAAGCTTTCTGTTCTGTGTAAAGATAATGGAGATAAATTCAACCTATTAAGCTTGCAAGCTGCAGTTGCTGCCTGGACCCCAGCCAGTCTAGGAAAAGCAGTAGAGGATTCTGCTATGGTTTGGATTGACACTAAACAACTGTTTTACACCCAGTTCGTCCATAGCTATACCATTAACTGCTTTGTCGATCACTCACACAGCAAATGGTGCCACTTAACTGCTTTATTCAGTAAATTGGTGCAAAATGACTCATTACATTTCTACTGGAGATATTTGTCAGCAATCAGCACAGCAGGGCTCTTCCACATAAACGTGGGAGGAGCGGAGCTGTGAGCCATGCTTATTTTTTGCTGCAGGATACAAGCTAGGCTTTCTTTTAAGTTAAAAAAGTGAGAACATGGTCAAATTTTTGCTAAAAATACACTGTTGTGTAAATAGAAATCACGGGCATGTATTGATCTTGCATCAGAAACCCATAAATACCAGAAAGAAAATAAAAGTGATTCCTTGATACAGAGTTGCCAGTGGAATTTCTGAGCTCAGGGAACATTAGAAAAGTCCGATCTCCTCCAAGCCAAGTATTATCTCACTACTCTTTGCTGCCTATTGCTGCCCTTCTTTTGCTCCCCGGTAAATGAAAAAACCCTCGTGAAGGTATCTCATAAGCTGGCCCACCACAGAGGTTAGTGCAAGTGTGTGCATATGAGCAGCGTCACTGAAATGTGAGAGCAGAAGAAGGATTAGGAAGGTCAGAAGTTGCACCAAGTGCCTTCTAGGATAGAGCACAGCCTGTGCAAGCCAAGCCCAGTTTTCTGAATTTCTTTGGATGGGCCCAACCCCTCGTGCAGGTAGAGGGAATAAATCCTGCTGAAATAGGAATAAGAGGGAAATGGAGGGAATGATAGGACTTTGGTCCTGAAAAGACTCCAACTGAAAAGAAAGACTGCTGGGTGGTTGCTGGCTCTCCAAGGATGCCTTCTGGTGAAGCAGCACTTTGTAATGCTGACTGACAGAAACTGTCAGAAGAGAAAGGCTTGCACAAATAAAACTCCTTAAACGTAATTCCTGGGGCTTAAAAACCAACAAAATAGATCTTCTAGATTCCACTACCTTTTTGGTTAACGCCTTTTTCAAAAGTTTGACAGTAGCTGGAAGACAATCCCATCTACCCTCTGTATGTCTATATTAGATGTTTTGGACATTTTTAAATTTTCTTCTCAATTTTTAATAGCATAGAGATCTTCACATACATTCTAAATCCCACCGGCTTTCCTAAACACACAGTTAACTTTTACAAATTTTTTTTGGCCTGGAATCTGCGTAGTTTTTTCACCAAACACCTCCAGATTGCTTATAAGAATCATACGCCCCTCTGTTCTTGATAGACCAGCTAGCTCTGCTTAATCACAAACAAAATCAGATGGTTTATCACATCGAAGGAGCAAGTTGGCAGCGTTACCATAAAAGGAAAAAAACCCCGACCGAAACCATGTTCCAATGCTCGCTTACTGCTTCTTTACATTTGTTAATAACTACACTGCCTAAAGGGGACATTTCTGTGGAGTCCTGCTAAGGACACAGTAAACAGATGGCTTTTCACAGCAGCCTCCTTTTCTAAGATCTTGGGAACTGTGCTTCCCTCCCATACCTCCCAGTAACTACCAGGTTGTTTGTTTTTCCATCTTTAACTCAAGCTTGCATAAAAATGGCTTTGCAGAAAATAAACTTCTTGAATCTGCAGAAAGCCGTAATATATCTTCTCCAAGTTGATTCATTGCCAGAGACCTTAAGAAAAGCCTAATCACCCACAGGAAAACTTTATGTCTATTACTACTGCTGCATAACCTGACTTTTCACATTTGTATTGTTTATCACTTGTTTGCTGCATGTAGGGAAGATGGCAGAAGGCAGCAGAATTACTCATCCTGACTGGACTGGTGTCTCAGCCCCATCATCACATCACTGGAAGCTGGCAGTGCTGCAGGAAGAAGCCACCCACCCACCTCCAGCTCGTCTTCCCTGGCCTGCACTGCCCTCTCCTTGCTGGTGTGACCGGTGTCCAGGCAGCCACACTGCGCACCAGGAGAGGGGGACCCACCTTAAAAGTAATCGAGCAAGAAGCAAGGGAAGGTGTTCACCTGGAGCAGTTTTGCATCATGACTGCAAGAAGACTGGTGCTGGCAGTGCAAGAGTTAGAACGGGGGTCGAGCCCTTTGCATGGCAGCTGTGCTACTGGGGAGCTACTTCATCCCAAACGCAGGAGAGAGAGGTGGGTGCAGAAGTGTAGGATGGTTTTTTTTATGATCACAGTCTCTAAATGTAGTAGTACTCAGCTAGCTTGGCTGTAAAGATAGTCAGTGGGGCCCAGTTCAGTGTGGTAGCTCCTGGGGACAAACACACACTCAAAATGTTCTTGTGGAATGTTATATTCTCATAGTCTTTTAGATTAAAGAAAAGCAAAGGGGATAAAGTTTATTCTTGTTCTGTCTGGAAATCAGCATCAGTGATTGGACCCGAGCAATGATCATGCAGCATTATTGATGCAGTAATCAGTAGATTCAACAAGACATCCAGCACTGCGGTTTGAGCATGAGACAGCATGGCTCTGATCTCTAAAAGGGTTTTAGGTGCTCAGAACCACTTGAAACAAGTGGAAATTTTATCTCTGCCCAGCCAACACCTTTGTTAATTCCCGTGTCCTGCGAGATGTCAGCTTTCCTGCATATTTGGAAGAAAGTCCAATTATCTGATTTCTGTTAACCGTGGCGAAGTGTTATTACCAGGAACACTTTGATAGGACTTAAACATCATTCCTAATGAATGTGTTAACCAAGTAAGACTCTAAAGCAGAGGAGGAGAGCGGTGTGCATGCTTTTTGCTGGATGTTTGTGCCAACAGAGGAGAGGGTGAGAATGTGAAAGGCTGTGGTTCCCAGCTGATGAGTCCGCAGCAGGCCCAGCGATCTGCAGACACTGGGGCTTGATTCACCAAAAGACAAACGTTCCCTGAGACATGCGAACGAGCTGATTGCACTTGGCCAAGAGGCCCTGGTCATGAAGTACCAGAATGTAATTCTTCAGTCTCATGTATCTAAGATATATTTTACTTTGGCAAGAAGAAACTATGCAAGTTTCCCAGATAAGGAGCAATACTGAAATTTCACAAGGAAAACATTTAGTGCCCTGATCCGTGTTTATGAGCAAGATTTTTTGTTTGTACTCCATTTGCAAACATGCTTAAAAAACCTCTGAAGCTCTATAAGCCTATACATGTTACGTGCGCGCACACACGCTTGCGTTGCCGCCCACTTTCACCACTCCGTGTCAATACAATTTGGCTGAATAACTAGAGTTATTTTGAGGTTTGGTTTAGTTTTATGCACAAAATACGAGTACATTTTTACAAACAAAAGCACAGCTTTAAAACCAGCTGGGACCCTCCTCAGGGATGGAGAGACTCCAAAACGGCATGTGCCAGTAAATAAGCAAGTCAAACGTGGGTGTCCGGGGCTGGTGATGCAAACTCTTGTGGGAATGCTCCCTGGCTGCCGTGCCAGCTGTGCGTGGTTGGGGTGGAAGGCGTTGGAAGAGCATTCTCTTAAAGGTTCAATTGATGATCTATTCCCTCCTCTTTTCTTTCTGCTTGCTCTCCCTCTCCTTTCTGTTGTCAGGAAGAATTCCTTGCAAAGGGGGCACATGAGTAACGAGGTGCAAACCTTCCCCAAGAATTGAGGGGGCCAGGAAATCATTACGAGCACCAAAAAAGCAAATAGAAGGAAGCATGCACTCTTGCTGCCTCCTCCTGCCTGCCTGGGAAGCACAGCTGAACCCAAGCTGTTCTGGGTGCAGTTCGCGACCACAGTCAAGGGCAAACCTGCTCCAGTGGCTTCACCACTGCTTGGGAGAGCATGTTAGGAATATCAGGAGACAGCCAGAGAGAGGAGCAATGAAAGGAGTCCTTATGCCGTTGGGATCAGGCTGACCTATGCTGATACTAGTTTCATGTTATGCAGAAAACTCATGTACTGTCAGGCCAAAGCAACTCTCTGTTTCAGCATAGGCTGAAGTATCATGTTGGGGTTTTTTCCTCTTTTTCTGTCACATGGCTTGTACCCTTGCTTAGCTGTTTTTATTTAGAGGTGAGCAGTAATACTGTGCGCAGCTGAGTGAGAGCACTGGTAATGACCCGCAGGAGCCAGAAGCTGGCTGCAGAGCTCCCCTGCAAGGCTTGCTGCTTAAAGAAGGGATCAGAGGAAAGGAACCCGCTCTGACTTCAGGGCCTGCTCAGAGCCCTGGACAGTGCTGGATGCAGAACACAGAGCTTGAGAGATGATCTGGAAAATAGATATGTGACTGTGGCTTAGTGGGATGAGCATATGCCAAGTAAGTTTCTTTCAACTGTGGTTGCATCAAAAACTGTGTTTATTGAATCATGTTATTTTAAAAACACCTGCCCCCCTCAATCCTGAACATATTTTATGTGCCTGTCTTCATGAATAACTGTGTGTTACATAGCAGGGGAAGGTCTTCAGGATGTCTTTTATTGTTGCTTTATTAATCCTCTGTCTCTGTTGCACTATAGCTCTGCCTTCTGGAACGCACTCTAATAAAGGAACTGAAGTAGCTCCAGAAAAGAAATGTCACATAAGCCATAGGAAGAGAACTGGCTGATATTGTGAAGCAGATATCTAGTTCTCTGGGTTTCGAGTTGAATTAACTCTATTTCAAACACTTGTATCTGAAAATGTAAGAGTTTAAAGTCAGGGACCTAAGTTATAATTAGGCGAGTAATTTAAGTAAATTATCTTCAGAAGCTCTAAGGATTTTGCTATACAGATTATTTTATTGATGTTACGGTTAGTACATATGAGTACTTGGGGCTTTTTGGGGGGAGAAGAACTGTTCTGAAACATCTGATATCAATAACCATTTGTGTGTGGGGGCGTATATAGGTATATACTGCTTGTACTGAAACGCTAGGGCTTGGATTGGCATTTCAGTCAGCAGAAGTCTGCCTGGGGTTGGGCAATTATGCTTCTGTGGATTCAATGGCTTGGCACAGGCATATAAGATGATATTTTTTCACTGTGGGAAAGGGCTTTGTCTAGTCTAAATCTTGGCTTAGAAAATAGCAATTAATTATGATATGCCAAACCAACTACTTGTAACTTCTAGTAAATTCACCAGGTTGATGTTTTAGGTAGGACAAGTAGAAGAGCACTGTGCTCCTGTGATTACGATGTGCTGTGCGCCCAGAGAAATACTGTGTGGCTTCATTTGGATAGTCAGATGAAGTGCACGGTGGTTTTGAATGGATTAGCTTCCTGAAACAACCCCTGTTCTGTGTGTATGTGTAAATATCACAAATCAATACCGGGTACTAATCTAGCTGCCAATTTTGAGATGCTAGTTACTGTTTTCATCAGTCCAATCTAAACCCTGTAAGCCTTAAATCCTTAAGCTCCAAACCGGGAAGCCCTAAACCTCAGGGCCAAGCTTGTGAACCTTGCTGAGCCACAGTTACTGGCCAGAATTTCTGCAGGATCAGGCTCCTAATGAGAGCATTTAAATTTCAAAGTGTTTTGTAGAGTTCTGGTTTCCTGGAGCACCCGAGGTCACAGCGAAATGGCAACCAGTCGCGTCTCTGTAGTCTGTACGTGTTGCAGCCTCACGCATTCATCACTACAGCTTTTTTTTAAATCCTTAAATTATGATCTTTTTCCTTAGCGTAGAACCCCCTCAGTCTGTCAGTGATGGCTGCAGGAGAGCACTGTGGATTTCAAAGGTGGTGTCTGCACTCTTTGGGGCCTGATCACTTTCCCATTGCTGCTCCTTGTCATCACTGCTAGAAAATGGGCACATCTCAACTCGGGGCTCCCAAGCATTAGTCTGTAATGCAAGTAGCCCCCAAACATTATTTAAATTTGCTTTGCTAGGAGAGAGAGAAGCAATGTGGACAGATCCAGCAGCGCCAGCAGCTAACTTTGGAATAGTCTCCATTGGTTGAGAGGGAGCATTTTCCATGCCCGTATTTGCCAAAACTATTTGCTTGACTTTGAAACCTTCCCACATTCCTTGACACAGATGGGTAAAAGGATTGTTTTTCCTTTTTGAGTCACAGTGTTTGTGGACTGCCGTTCCTGCCAAAGCATTCCTCTGAAACTTCGAGAAAGCCCATGTCACCCTCCACAACAGATCTTTTCTGGCTGTGCTAGGAGCACGTGTGGAGTTAGAAGGTGTTTTCCCCCATGTTACTGGGCAGCGATTTCTAAGAAGTGCAGTGTTCAAGTGGCCTACCTTGCAGCATGCTCCTGTAGGCTGTGTCCGCGATAGCGTAGATGTGGGGTGGCATCTCGTGCCTCTTCTTTCCCTTGTACATGTCAATAATCTTCTCTGAGTAAATGGGCAGCTGTTTGTAGGGGTTTATCACAACGCAGAAGAGACCTGAATAAGTCTGCAATGCAATTCAAATGAAAACCAGAATTACTATGATGTGCCATCTCTATTCTGGGGAACAGGCATCAGCTGCATTGAACCGACAGGATTTTAGCAAACGCCACTCTTCTGTGTTCTGCCTGGTGTAACAGCTGATTGCTGAACGTACAGGTAGGGGCGGTTTCCAAGTGCACAAGTAATTATCTCTAATAAGCAAACTGCTAGAAGGTATGTGAGTTTAGCAATCTGTAGAAAGACTGTGATCTGCTCTTAGAGCTTCTTGACGAGTTATTTTCAGTACGTAGTGAATCACCCTTATCTGTGATGATGTAACAACTGTAATAGCTCGTAATATTTCATCATGTGTATTTTCATAACGAAGCACGTCCTCTGCTCAGGTAGGTGTCAATTCTTGTAAACTGAAATCCTAGGTAGGAAGCTTGGGTTGATGTTAGAATTGTTTTAAAAAAGATCATACAAGCACCATATAACAATAATGGTTGATGAGAGTCCCTGGAAAAAAGCTACTCAAGGTCCAAATAGAAGGGTCATGCCTTCACTATAGGACTACTTCTGTAAGAAATTTAAGGAAAAATGTGGTTTCTATTTACAGTTTAATGAAGGGATTCATATAAGAATATATCAGTAAACAAACAAGAACATCGGCTATGAGCTGATAGCTGTTCATCCAGGTTTCATTAGTCGGTTTTGGTTTTTTTAAATATTCTTTTATTTTGGCATGCTCCAGCTATTGAACTGGAGCAGAAATAATAGCATACGATAATAGATGGTGAGCTGTATTTCAAAAAGAGGTACTAAAAGCAAGCAATTTGCAAGAGGCTTAATTTTTTTTTTTTTAAATGTAGACCCTAAAATAAAAAATTCTGATGATGAGATCATAATTGCAGAGGCATTGTGATATTTAAACTGGCTTACGCCTGTTAGTTTTCAAACCATGCCAGCTGAAAAAAAATTGGAAATAACGAAATTATACTGTTTCTGATTTAGACATAAGTGGTTCTGGATTTTTTAAATTATTTATTATTTTTTAATTGCCATGCTGTGTGAGCGAGCACTTTGCAGTGTGCAGCCGCTGCCATGCCTTAATGTCAGGGCTGTGCCCAAGGATGGCTCGAGCTGCCTCGGTTCCCCCGTAGGAAGCTTTGCAGCACAGGGCTGTAAAATGGCATCTGAGAGGCTTGGCTCTGGGCGCAGGGATTTCCCTTTCCTGACCATAATAGGGAACGACACCACACGGCCTCAGCACAGCCTCAGCGCTTTATATGGTATTCAGCAAACACAGCCAGAGCACCCATGGCCTCCAGCAGCGAGGAGCAGCTTGGGTGCTCCACACTGGGCAGGAGAACATCTGGGGTGCTCTGGATGGCAAAGAGGACCTCTCCTCAGGTTGTGACTGCATCACCGTAGTCTCAAGTTGGATAACAAGAAAATCAAGCTCAAGATCTTTGTCAGTTCTTTATGTTCTTGGTGTGGAGGTTGATAATTCCTGTGCCGGATTTTCCTTGATACTGGAGTTCAGAATGAAACTTGGTGCTAATCATGTCAAAATGAACTTTAGTGCTGCTGGGTCAGTACACTTGAAAAGTGACAGATTTTTATTCTAAAATGACCACCAAGGCCCTAAAGGCAAGTATAGCAAGGCCTTGTTTTTCCAGTGGAAATATATTTACACTATGCACTCAACTGATCATTCCCAACCAAGTAAAATAATAGGAGAGTAAATTTCCAATTCAGGAAATTGTTTAGGACTCCCTTTCCTGAGATTTCTAGGCATTTGCCAGACTTGCCACATGCAGGGTTGTTTGCATATCCAAGTAAACAGTAACATGCCTTCGAAAAGCTGCCTTTGAGGCACAAGAAGCAGATTATTAAGGCAGGGCAAAAGCCTGAACTGACAAAGTTCAGGAATCCCAATTTTTAACCGGACTGTGACTGATACCATCTCGCACCTCGGGAAAGCTGACCAAGACCTTTTGTTTTCATCAATAGTGGTTCTAGCTATCTGCTTTGCAAGGATTTGGGGAAACCAGATTAATGTTTGTGATGTTTTGAAAGTAAGATAATCGTGTGAATGAAAATGGGGGGGTTTGAGGTTTCGATCCCTTAAATCATTCTCCTTGGGGCACAGTCTATCCAGAGAGGGGGACCCCAGCCATACATCTCCCTAGAAAATCTGGAGGCAGAACATGATTTGAGGTATCTTAAGGATTGCGTCCATAGGAGTGCTGAGTTGGTGTATCCCTTGGACAACCACTGGTGATGGGTATTTAAAAGAGACTGCCACAAATTCAGGTTAGTGCCTAAGCTGTAAATGCCTGAGCAGAATCCCACCTCTGGTTCCAGAGTGCATATATAGTTGTCTGAATTTCAGAAAATGTTTTGCACTGTTAGGCAAAGACAGAATTACTAGTGCCTAGGAATAGAGACGCAAGGAAAGATTCTGTTCTCAAATTCACTGAAGCTCATTTGCTCTTTTATTGATGTTTATATATTCATTTTTGGTCTAATTTGCATGTGGACAAGGCAGATTCTGTTTGCTCTGAGCAGTGTGGCAACACACTTCTTGCTCTCCTTCCTTAATTATCTGTGATGAAGGAAAAGGCCAGGCTGTTTTTCCAGTGTACAGTCACTCTGTGAATTTCTACACTGGATATTAGTCTTTTTATTTAATATCATTTAATATAAATGCAAGGGGAAGATAATTTGACTTTTTTTTTCTTTTTTTTTTTTTCAGCTAGTTTGACTTTTTTTCTCTAGCAGATTTTGGAATCCCCATTTACGTCAGTGGTGCTCAAAGGGGAAAACATTAAGGTCACATTTTCTTTGCACATGTGGGACTCCCAAAGGAGACAACATAGGCACTGTATGGCAAAGCCAGGAGCGGGGTGCTTACAGTTGGCTTTCCAAGTGGATGAGACTCAGATTCTGTTTAGGTGCCCCCTATTTTTTTACAAAAGCTGTGACAGTGTCTAGTAGGGCAATAGTGTGTAAGGCTGGACAGTTTTAAGCAGGTTTCAGTTACTGAAAATACTAATAGCTTGTTGCAATACAAGTCACAATGATTTCCTGAACTGTTAATTTACCACCATCTTAAAATCTAGTCTCTTGAGGGAGAAGATTTAATTTCAGATACACTTCCATTTTTTGTCAACACGAAAAATGCCATGATTTCTAATCGCATTATCTGCTTCTGGAAATTAACTTTCTCTTCCTGTAGAAAGTTAAAATTCCACCAAAAAAATCCACAAAGTAAACATATTGGAAAACCTGGAACATCCGTGCAGAGTGTTGCTGAGAACAATAACAGGAAGGAAATAAACGCAACACATTTTACCCGGCTATTCCATTACTAAGTCTTTTTAGACCTTGCAACAACGCAGAGCATTTTCAGAAAAAAAATTTGGTTTAGTAATTAATGCTGCATGTTCTGATATAGTAGCACAGAGGTCCGTATGTTCACCTGCAAACTTAAGCTCCAATGAATTCAAATACTGAAGAGATGGAAAGTCTAGCTTCTTCCAGGAATCCTGAGGATGTGCATGTTAGTGCATTCCTGAAGGAAAGATCTTGAGCTTAGCTCTTTGAAGTTATGCCTAACAATTAAACAGTTCCTTTGTTGTACTACATGTAACTATCTTCTTTTCCGCTTCATTTCCTACTTTCCAATTTAGCATTCCACACGTTAATAATGAGACCTCTATTCCTGCTTCTAAACCCCTGTTACTTAAGCTCTGTACTTTCTTTCACTCATCAGTAGTCTGCCATGCAAGTTAAATTTCCGTAGATTGAAACTGCAGATTACTTTTCTGCAGCACAGCATAGGGGATGCTCCACGTAAAATCAAAGACAACAGCTAAGTTCCAGGGAAACTTTCTGGGCTTTCTTACTGTGCAGTTTGCTAACTGTCAGTGCAGGTAGGTTACAGGGTTATTAATGTCAGAATACGCTTGTGTTAGTGTACTTGTGAGGACTGGAAGACAGAATAATCTTTGCTTTAGTTCACGTGACTATAGAGAAGATTATAATTTGTCCAGGCTTGTCTGATCTGTAAGGTGACCAACAAGAGGGCAAAAAACCCAAAAGTTTTAGTCGATGCACGGCTTTGATTCAGTAACACACTGGTGCATATGTGTACTCACTTGAATTCCAGTGAGTTTATTCATTCATTCAAACACAAGGTTTTACTGAAGAGCCCACAAACCCAGAATTTGTCAGCTGCTCTTCAGCGGGAGCTTTGCCTGAGAAAAGACTGCATGATTTGGCTTTTCTGTGTATTCTTTTTGCAAGTTACGGGAAACTTGTTCAGGTTTCAATTGAAGTAATTCAAAAGTCCCTATTATTCATTTATTTCAAACAGCAGGACTGAGGTTGCTCAGCTATCAGAAAGTACTTTCCTAGACAATAATATTCTTTCAGAATTAGCAAGTTTTAGGGAAGAAACCTTCATGTGTTTTTAATTTAGTTAAGTAAAGAAGCAATTAGGAAAGAAGCAGGAGAGTCATGGGGAATAAAGTGTTTTAGGATGTCATTACCAAGGGGTTAGTGCTTGCATGGCAGCATTACATGCGAAGACTCTATCCATGACAGTGGGTGGGATCCACCTCAGTTATGACAGAACATGGTAGCATGCAATAGGAAATGTGGGTGTGTTTGATCTACTTACATAAATTAAACCTGAGAAGTATCTCTCCCTTAGATTATGCAGCACTGAAGCTTCATTGAGGCAAGTCAGCTCTGCCATGTCCTCCACTTTGGAGAACTTTGGAGGGTTCATCTTCTGGATGTCATCCTTGCTCAGTGTCACTTTCTTTCCATTTTCTGCCAGTTCAACTGTCACCTCATCCCCTTTCTCTTCCTTGATACTTGCTGCTTCAAATCCATGTTTCTCTGATGGAATCCAAACCAGTTTCTTCGCTGACCAGTCAGCCTGGGCAAGTGGGTTGTTAACGAAGTTTTTGTCCACATAAAGGAATTTCTCATCATCGCTGAGAGGTTTTTGAGACATTTTGACTCAGGAGGCACCTGTTGAGGAAGCAAAATATTCTGTTTAAAGGGAGGCAAATACAGAGATGTTCTAGGCAAAACATTTGTCCAATCTGCCATGCGGTACATGCAAAGCACGATAGGTCCTATGTCATGTCTTGCACTTCCATGCAGATACTTTTGGGTGCCAGCTTGGATACCTTAGAGTATCTGTGTTTTAGTTCCCATTCCTTTGTTACCGTGTCTGAAATCACCTCAGTTAAAAGCTTTGTGGCTCTAAAACAAATGAGGATACCTGGGCTTGTTACTTATTTTATGTTGTACTGAAGATCACAGAAAAAAGTAAAGCGTAACTATTATCTGTGCAATGAGACTGCACCAAGGCCACCAGCTGAGCAGCTTCCTACAGGCTCATCTCTTGCCCATCACCAGCTTAACTGAATTCAGATACATAGAAATTATTTCATCACCCAGACTGGGTGCAGACTGAAATACCAGTGCAATAATGAAATGATTAGTAGAAGAACAGTTTCTAGCTGCATTCCAGAAAGGACAGAAATGAACTCTTCTTGCAAAGGACTATTTCCAGTCACTCTAATATCATTTCCTTGGGAGAAGAATAAGGTTAGGAAAAGGTCCAAAGAAAAAAAACAAAGCACACAACAAAAACAGAAAAATAAGTTGCTATCAGTACTGCTGGTGAAAGAGCAGTACTTTAGAGTTATGCCCTTCCCATGGTTCAGACAGTGGGAGCTGATCATTTATGAAGAGTAAATGTCTGCCAAGTGTGAGAGAGAAGAAATAAACCAAACCTGGAAACTGCACCAGCTATTAGATACTCTGAACCATGTTGCTCAAACTGGAAGGATGATGCATCTGTGCCACGTCGTTGCACATGGGTAAAACAGCGTTGTGCAGTCATGCTCGAATAAAGCAGCCAGATATATCTGCTCTGTAGGTGAGAGCCCCAGGAGGGCTTTGGTTGCTTTGTGCTGTGTTTGAGAGGGAGGAGGCAGCTTCTTTCTTGCTCTGGCCCCTGGAAGTTAGGATGTAGCTGCAAGATCTGTGCTGGTAATACTGGAGCTTTCATAAGTGTTCTGCCCTGTCCTATGGGATACACAGCTCTAAATGAGGAAAGGACTAAACAGGGAACTTCTTGTGGTTTGCTACAGTGTAGGAGAAGAGTGGTGCTACTTGGGAAACCTGCCATGCAGTGGAGCAGAGAGGGGAGCTGGGGAGGAGCGACAGTGGGGAGCAGGGAAGAGCATGTGCCCAAGAAAAACATCTCTGGGAGACAGAGGCTGTTTCATTTCCTTATTGAGGATGAATTTAATATTGACAGCATTCAAACAAACATGAATCTTGAGGGAGCTTGGAGAACTGACTGCTAAAGATATCAGCAATCAACCCATGAGCAGAATGATATTTGTAAAGCCCAAGCTCTGTGGTATGCAGCCAAATGGACACCCTGTGCTCTGGGAGTATCAGAGATTGGTTTCCAAATATTTGTCCCTGAAGCCTTCCCACAGATTAATGCTTTTTTGCAAGGCCAGACTGTGTGAGGGGTCTGAGAGAGAAGCAGGGATCATGCAGAAGGCGACATAAAGCTTAAAAACAAAACTAGGATTTTAGAGGCACCTAAGAGGGTTAGATGCTATCCCACTGAAACTCAGTGGAAATTAGGTGTCCAACCTCCCCTGACAATTCCCTCATCTAAAAAAAACCCCCCAAACCAAAACAAACCAAAGAATGAGCGTTCCCCTCACTCTGGAGCCACCAGCCTTGCATGGAAATCCCGAACAGGGAAAGTCACCAGTTCCATGCACGTGTGGTGGTTTGGGTGGGCAGGAGAGGGACCCCAACAGCTTGGCCCTGTGCATTGCCACCAGCCTACGCGCAGCGTTCCCTGCTGTTGAGTTTCCTTGAGGGAGCTCTGTAGGATGTGGCCCTTCACTCGCTCCCAGGGGATTCTTTGAAGAGAGCTGCAAGAGGAAACTATTTGACCTCTGTGTGGATTAAGGCAGAAAATGTTTCCTTCTTGCCAAGAGGGCTGGTAGAGCTGCACAGTTCCAATAATGGAGATGGTATTCTCTCCAGCAGAGCTTTCCAGCTGGCGGCTGAAGGGTGAAGCTGGCTGGACAGGGGAACGAAGGGAGCTATTCCCCATCGCCAGGGATGTGGCTCCAGGAGCAGAGGATGTGGGGAGGAGCGGGAGCCTGCTATGGCCTCTTCCATCCCACTGTGGTAGCAATGGGCAAGGCAAATTCTCTGCCCCATTGCCTCAGCAGTGTGGGAGAAACTGCTGCAGCAATGGAGTAGGAGGATTTCAGTGCATCCTACGCCCAGAGTGGAGAGCTATATGGTCATCCTGAAGCACCAGAAAGGTTGGCTTGTGCTGCCTGTGGCTAAGGGCCAAGTGACAGCACATACAAATCAATATGAACTTGGTATTGCTGTCAGAAACACCAAAACTAGACTGAACTGCAGAGCTGAGTTTCACAGAGTGAAATCCTGCTACTCTGAGGCTGCCCATAGTCATGGTGGAAATCAAACTGCCAAATCACCCTGACCATCTACCTCAAAACCCCAACCAGAGATAAAAATCTTGGCCCGCTAAAGAGCATGTCACCAATGGGAAGACCCCAAAGTTCTTCTTTATTTTGATGCCCAAGGACCAAGGGAAAGTTCCTTTCTTTGTTACGTGCTAGGTGAAAAACATCTTCCACGGATTACAGCATGAAACAGAGAGCAACTCTGTCTGTATTCTGCGATGTTCTCCTGCTTCTTCTTGTGTGTGAAACTTTCTACACTTAGTTATTTAAACTCTGTCTTCTTGAAAGCAACATGAGGTTGGAAGGTGTAAGAGGTGGTATGAACTGCAGAGCCTAGAAATACAGAATTTTATCCCCTAGATGTAAGCACTAGGTTTGACTAGTTTAAACTGGTAAGAAACAGGGAATAAACAGTCTGAGCTGGGTCTCGTAACTCCTCTGAAACAATGAGGAGAAAACCATGGATTTATGTAAAACAAACTTTTCATGACTGAGCCTCTGGAACCTGAGCATAAAGGTTGAGTGGCACTGAGTACCAGTGTAGTAAAAAAGGAAATGCAGTTATGAAGTGTGGATTAATGAGTATTAATAGTTTAACAGATTACTGAATATTAATTAATGGATATTAATAAAGGAAGGTTTCTGAATGGAAGGTGTAGAAGATGAGCTCTACAAACTCAACTTCATTTGTCCCAGTGAGGTGCTGTGCAGCGAACTAATGAGCTGCTGAATCTTTCTGATTAATATTTGGCTGAAAACCTGCTTCATCGCTGATCGAGACTGAACCGCACTGGTCCAGCATATGAGTGATACTGAGGAACTGAGCCAAGGGGACAGATTCATCACTGCCTCTTGAGACTGTCCCCTGAGAAGGCAAAATTTACCCCTTAACCAGCTCCTGGGTTTTATCCATAGGGCTGGCTAAGAGAAATGGAGACCAATATCTGATCTCTGAGGGAGGTTCTCATCCATTCTGTTAGGTAGATGATAGTCCAAAACATGTACAAGAGTAAATACTCATACTCACAGGTGAGCTATCCAGAGGAAGGGAGGAGGAAAAGCAATCACAAAAATACTACCGATATGAAGTTTTTTACTTGAAAATTACACTGGACTGGATCCGTCTGTTCTACTTGTCTAAACTCCAAATGTGCACGTACATGTGGGCATGCAAAACTTCCCCAGCTTACTTTCTATTCCTCCTCCTGCTGTTCCACTGCACGTGTATCTGGCTGATCTGCACTGTTCCCTTACTGTGCCGGTATCAGAAGCCGAATGCTGCCTTTACAATCAGTTTATCCTGAGTATATTGTTCCAAGGACGAAATATAAATATATCCAGGAAGTGCACTTAAATTAAAAGGTTACTGGCCAAGCAGAATTGCCTCCTGGGTCAGAGCTTAGAGGGACTGCTTTTCTCCTAATGAGAAGATAAAGGACACTTCTCCCTTCCTCTGCAGGATGTGCATGCCAGTATAAAAGCTTATCACAGCTGCAGAGGGAATAATTATTAGAACAGAGGAATGTATGACCAAGTATGTGAATTACACTGCTGTCTGCTTTCTGGTGGAAGAGTGTAGCAGTAACTTGCTGCTTGACACAAGCTGCACTTCTTGGGTTACAGTAGTTCTTGACTAGGTTCTTCCCAGGTCACTTATCTTTTACTTTTCCAGTATTTAACTGAATTACCCAACTGACCGTTGCTTGAAAAAACAAAAAAGAATTAAAAAAAATAATCTAGGAGTGAATCCTAATCTTGTGATGTTGGGTTGGGAACCGGTTCCCCAGCATGGTTAATTTTGTCACAAGCACTGCTACCAGTCCCTCCTGGCCTTTCATCTCTTCTCACTAGTCACTGGGACCACCCCTCAAATGCTTACTCTCATCTGACCACAGGGGTATTATCAGTGCTAGTTTATGGTTGTTAAACCGTGGATGAGGGAAAGTCTGTATTTCAACGGAGAACATTTTCAGTAATTTCACAGGTCTGTGGTTTTCGGTTGGTTGGTTTGCTTTTTATTGCATTCTTCACGTACTTTAATCAAATTGCCTGGAAGTGCCTTAGTCTCTTATTGGGCTCTCACCTCTGTTAATGCAAGTTACTACATAACTGCAGTTAAACACTTGATAGCTCTATTTTTAATACTCCATACAAATGAGCCCACATTATAAACTGAGAAAATTAGAAAAGAAGGAAAAAAGATGTGAATTGCATCATGTGGGGCTAGATCCCTATATCTGGAAAACAGTCTTTCAAATACTTATTTAAATGCCCCCAAATGTCATTCTCTTCAGTAAGTAAGATTCTGCCTGTTCAGTAGAATTTGTAAAATATCCAGCTTTTAACTGGATTTTGCACCAGTTGGAAAGCTATCTCTAGCTCTTGGCTTCTTCTAAAATTAACATACTTAAAAGAAAAGCCAGCAGATTTGCAACTAATAAGTCTCCATGAATTGTACGAGCCGGGATCCTCCGCATACATCGATGCATGCTGCCTTATATGGAGATGTTCTTCTCAATCCTCGCTGTTCCACAAAAATGTAATGATAACAGATTCAAAACAAATACCTTTTAGGGACTAGCATGTCAATTGCAAATGAGATAATAAAAATCATTGTTTACATCTAAGCAAACACAGCCAGAGGATGGCCGTGTACCAAACTAAAGGGACTGCTCAGTCAAACACTTTGCTCTCTTGGAGTTTATCGTTGCAGCCTCTGCATTAGTGGCTTGAGGGAACGGTGAACTTTGGGACTTCAAGTTGGTCTGTCCAGAGAGTCTTTGTTGCAAGGTGCCTGTCAGGCTAAAGGTTTGAGGGAAAGAGAAGGTGGGCTTGCTTTCAAACAAGTGTATTTTAGAAAAGGTTTTACTGGTTTTCATGTATGAGATAGTAATGACAAATCCTCTGATTTCCCTTATATTTGAATTATTTCATCTTGCTTCTTCATTATGCACACACACATGCCTCTCATGCATATGAACCTTTATATAGGTGTGCATACGCACAGGCACATATATGTGTGTGTGTAAAAGCAGCTAGTGAATTTCTGAGATGACACTGAAGCTGCTTTCTGTACCGCCATCTACTGTCTTCTTCATTCCCTCACAGTATTTTGTTAAATAGAGCAACAAACTAAACTTTTCCCTTTAAAAAAAAGGCATGTCACCTTTGAAATTCCTCCAACTAGTGTAGTTCAGTGAACGATCAGATTAGTTTTACTTAAACCTTATTTCCAGCGTATAAAACCCCCACACCTATGTAATGCTAAGGTGATTCTGTAAAAAACCTTTCCATTCCTTTTAATTTTAAAGCATTTTCCGCATTTAAAGAAAAAGCAACCGATAAACTAATTATTGTATTTAAACAGCATGGGAAGTGCACTAAATTCCTTTATTAGGACTGGAAAAGTAGAAATACTTCAACAAGACTAGCAGCCCAGGCTGCCAGGTTTCATCCTGACTGAGCGCCCAAGCGCTGGTTACCTGCAGCAGGTACCTGCCACCATGCGCACCGCTCAGCACCTTGTGCACTGCGTGCTGGGAGCTCTGCACCCAGCATCTTTAAGGCTCAATTTGGCAATAGCAGTGTTAGAGGTGACTAAGGCACGGGTGACAACATCTGTGCAGGCTTTCAAACATGCAGTGGCTTTAAAGCATTTTAAACAGAACCCGATCAGTAATACACAAATCTGGATAAAGCATCTGAGCGTGTCCAATAGGTCGGTTCCCATTTCCAATTCGTAGGCTATCCGCAGGTTAATTGGGAAGTAGTGCACTAGGTAGCTTGCTAACTGCTCCGTCCCAAAGCAGCGAGCCCCCAGCCCCAGCAGGGCCCTCCAGCCCCTTCAGTACTTACAGGCGTCCAACTGGAGGAGCAGAGAGGGAATTGGAGAGTCAGGAACCTGTACAGCCACCAGCCGGGACAGTCCAAGTCCTCCTGCCTTTGCAGCCTCCCTATATAGAGGAGGAGAATCTTGTCAGTGGGGAGGGGCCCTGGAAACCACGTCCTGCTGGAAAATCCTCTCGGTACCTGGGTTAAAAAACACAGCCCGAGCCAAGGACCTCATTCCCAGCAGGGCCTAACCCTGGGCAGCTGCCCCTGACCCAGGCCACTCTTCAGGGATGCAGGCTCGTTCTGGCTTTTGGGAAGGCGTGAAGAGGGTACCCCGAACTCACACGGGTGCCCTTAGCTCACAGGCTCAGAGGGTTTGCTTTTTCCCAGGGTGAAACTCTTTAGCAAATAGACCTTTAACTCCCTCCTGCCTTGGCAGCATCTCCGGCCCTCATGGCCCCCTGCCTAGGACCACAGGCGGGTCAGGGTCCTGCGTGGCACAGGAGGTTTCCCACAGAGGGGATGCTCAGGAGAGGAGGGTTATTCCTAACATAGGGATGTGTGGGTGGAGGTTGCTCTGGGTTTCCTTGTGCTTACATTGACATCTAGAGCCTGGGGCTGCTTTCAGCCTCCTTTGCCCCTGGGGAACAAGAGGGTTGTTTCCCACCTCCCCAGCCAATTTGCCAAAATGTCTTTGGTGATCCAGTGCACAGCTGCTGAGAAAGCACTGTAAATATTTTTTCATATATAAGAAATACCTCCCTCTATCCATAAAAGTAAGAGGAGAATTAATAGCTGAGGGGCTGTAGTCTCCAGGGCGTGCTGGAAAGAACAACCCTGTGCTGAGAGGGAGAGAACAGGGCACTGGGAGCCAGACCTGCAAGAGTTCGGGAGTGATCTGGTCCTTGTCAAACCTTCTCACACCCCCAAAACCTGCAGTCCCCAACTGTCCCCCCTCCTTCCCCTGCTAGTAGCCAACGGCCTTGTGCAGTAGGACCTGTGGATGGAGACATCCCAAAAAGGGAAAGCTAGGATCCTCTAGGAATTCCCATCAACGTGCCAAATACAAAATACCGAAACAACCCCCTCTCAGCAACAGACTAAATATGGTGTATACCCAAAGGATCAGAGCACAGTCCTGGGTGAAATAATTTCTCTCGACATCAACAGCCCTGTCTTCTCTGGGAAATAAACTCTCCTGGGGAAGATTGATGTGGCTTATATTTGTCTCGGCATCCTAAAAAATATACCTATGAGGGGAGGCTGAGCTGAAAACCTCTGCTGTCGCTTGGTCAAAGTACCAGCACTTGCAGATGTGATGGACTTGAAGCCCCTTTTTCCAGGTCTGGCCAGCAGTGAACAAATTAGGGCATAGAGGGGAGAGGGGAAGACCATTGGGGTTTCTTTCCTGCAACATTTTAGAACTATCAGACACAGACTCATATTCAGGTCTTAGCTGGAGAAGACCAGATTTGCCAACAGAGTTGCGTGGTCCCCGCGGCCGCAGCCTGTCCTCGCAGGTGGAAGGTCAGTGCCCGCTGAGGTGCAGGGCTGCCGGGCAGCCGGGCAAAGCCCTCCCAGGACCCAAAAGGCAGCAGTGTCACATCAGCTTCATGCACGTGTTGGAGCAAAGCCAGGGGAAATGATCACCATGATGCAAATCCAAGAAACTTGCCCTTCTTAGCAGAAAGTTCCTCGCAGGATAGTTCACCCTATTTTTNTAAGAATATACTAATATAATATAGCCTGCTTGGAGCTTCCTAAATATTGTGGTTTGGGTTTGGTTTTTTTTAAACCAAAGTTGCCTTAAAATGAAAGCTGCGTATTCCCAATGGACAATGCCATTATGACAACAAAGCAAGCTTTATTTGAAACCCCCTGATTTGTTTATTTAATTACTTTCCCAGAAAAAAATGAAGTATTGAGCAGCCTGCCCTTAAATATCTCCTTGCTGAATTTGCACTGTAAATATTGTACTTGGGGGGGGGAGGGGAGGGAAAAAAGGACTTGAGAAGAAAAGCAATGAACTTTCAGCTGCCTTGCCACAGTGCAACCTGAATACAACGGAGTGGAAAAAAGAAAAGCACGGATGGTGATGTTAGTTTGTTAAATAATGTGTGTCAGGTAAGCGATTTCTTTGTTTAAAAATGGTTTTACCGAGGTTTACCAATGATGTTTCTCTAAGCTGACCTAAGTAATCGGGACTGACAGGCATACCAGTGGCTTACTACCTGGGCTAAGCTGTGCTTGTGCAACAGGAGGGACAGTCTGCCTCCAAACCAGCACAATTAATTGTGAGTAGTTTGGTGAGGTAAAGTAGACATCAACTGTTTAATGTTGAGCTTTGTGCTTAACGCTGGCTGCAGGTCAGGTGAAGCACACAGGTGAGTTTTGAATCAGTTGGACACCAGCTGCTACTGAAAGGGTGTCTTTGCAAGTGTGAACAAGTATTTGGGGGTTTCTTTCCCTAAACATAATCACCCAGTGATAATCACTCCTCCGGAAAAACTGATCAACTGACACTGAGCTTCAGTTTGATACAAAGGGCGCTCAGGAAGGAAAGCGTAACCAACTCCGGGGAGCACGTTGATAAAGCTTAGAAAAAAATGTCCCTTGTGCATGACAGAAACGAATACCTCTGGAACAGCCCTGCTGCTGTGGGGTCTATAAACAGTTTCCTCTGATTCTAGGGGAGAGCAAAAATTTGGTTTTAAAGATCTATTTTAAAAAAACCCAAAACATTTGTGGGTTAAGTTCTTCCAAAGTGCTTTCCAGATCTGATATCCACACCAAACTTCACTGGCTCCTTGTCACCTTCACTTGTGATACCATGTGTAGACAAAGAACAGCTTCTTCTAAGGTAATTCCCTCCGTAACAGTCTCAGCTATAGTGTTCTCTCTCCAGTAAAATTCAGAAATACATTGTGCTCATTAAAGCCCCCAGATTTCTACATGCCTACATTTTTTTTTCTTTTTCTGATGTCAGGAGAAAGAATAAGGGCAGTTAACGCAAGACATCACAGTGTTATTAAGCTAGACAGAGCTTCTTAAATTATTTGAGCAAGTAACTTTTGTGCATGCTCACCTAGGTGGCAATTCAGTCTGAAACCTGAACCTCTGACTCTAGGCTTGCAAATTATTTTCATCCAAATACTGACCTCGCTTAGCTTAAACTTTTAAGGCATGAGGTTTTGGAAAGTGTAGTTGTATTTACAGCACGGGCTTTGCAATTCCTCCTCCTCTGTTATCAGGTAAGGCAGTCTGACATTCATAGAACTCGCTATATGTCTATGTCTTGAAAGACGCTCTCATATTTCATGTACTGTCAGGATAAATGATAGACCATTAATAATGTGATTAGACCAGTATATTTTCACAGACATATTTCAAAGCTTCGTTGTACAAATAAACATCACTGGAAATACACGTTAATTTGATTTTAATTTGCTTGTACAATGACCATACTTTGAAATAAGAGATTGTTCTAAACCCCCAAATCTGGACTGTGTTAGATGAAATGCATGTTGCCCTGAGGGCAAACAGGCCAGCTTCCACCCACCGACCCAGCGCAGGGTCCTGGCAATGAGCTGAAGCTGCAATCCCCAAAGAAAATAGCCCTGACGTACCCTGTCTTAAGTGGATTTCTTCTCTAATTTCAGATCTACACCTTTACTTCAAAGCTTGGTGAAGGCCAGGCTTGTAGCAGCCTTTCGTGGCAGTGGAGTCTGCGAGCCTGCTGAGCTGTGTGCTTGGGAAAGGCAAATACCCAACATCCCTTTGCCTTCTTCAGCCAGAACAAAAACGGGATTTAGTTTCTGCCACTAAAAATCCATTTTCCAGGGAGCTCCGTGGCACCTGGGCAGCTTCCGCGTGACCTATGATGGGAAGACAGAAAGCAGACGCAATGGTTTTGGTTACACTGAAAGATTTGCCCAGCATGGAAGGTTAGAGCTTCTGTGCTTCCCAGAGCCTTTCTCCTTGCCCTTGAAAAGACAAATTTCAGATTCCAAATATACATCTCAATTTGACCCACTGATATATGGAGAAGCAGGGGTAGAGCACTTAACCTCTGCAAAACCCAAGTTAACAATGCATGGATTTCTGTCTGCAGTCAGCAATCACAGCGGCACTGTTGAAAAGCTTGGTTTTGCAACTTTCCATAGAGGCACTTCCAGCTCATTCCAAAATGAAGGTGATTTGCAAGTAACACCTTAGAAGACCCTTTTCCTGCTCTGTTTTAAGACAGAGAAATTGAGAGAGATGAGCCATTGTGAATATTTGCATTAATGAGGCAGGAAAGACCCCATTAAAGAGGCAGAATCCCACAGTGGCAGTTCTCACACAGATGGCTCTTCAGCCAAGGAGCTGAACCTGACGGTGATGTTGGTGCAGAGCAAACATTGAGGGCACAAAGACAAACCCGCTTGACCCAGGGGTCAGCTGTAATTGATGCAAAGCTACAGAAGACTTTAAGATGGATTTGACTGAGATATATTTGCAAACGTGTGTCCTCCCCTCCTGGGAATGGTCCTGAAATACTTAAGAGATCAGCAAAGGGGAGCTGGCAGCGTTGCCAGCCACACGAGAGGGGTGAGCTCGCTGCTGAGGCTTCAGATGGATAAATGCAACTCCTTTCAACCTGTAATTGTTCTCTGTGATGTCACACTAGAGTACATGCCAGGCTGCTTGTTGAGATAAAATACCTGTGAGCTAACGGCATCAAATCAATTTGGCAAGATAATATAGGCAAAACCGGTCTGCACAACTCAGGGTCCTTTCACTTAAAGCCACAAACTGCATGATCTCCTCCTTTTTTTCCCCACTTACTATACCACTTATTTAACAATTAAGATTTTTTTAAGAATCCAACCCTAAAAATTTATTTATACAAAACTCTTCTCCGTATCACTGGAAACATTAACATCCATAAATTTTGTTAAAAAAAAAAGAAAAATAGCAAACCTGTCATTTTTGATGTCTCCCCGTAAGTTTGGCTTTTAAAATAAACTACCATTTAAAAACATGTAAATACTTCAGCTAAAAAAAGTTCTGGGAATCAGTAATCTATTACCAACTTTATTTTTAGCTTTGCCTGACTTTGAGTTTCATGTTATTTTGGAAAAAACCAGAAGTTCCTCCCCCTCAGTGTTACACTGTACAATTTATAGCAACTCCAGATGGAAAAGAGTTACCCACATTTGTTTGTTGGCATGAAGATAAATATAGTCCTCATTTCCGGAGAATTAAAAGCAACTATTCCTCTAAAGCAATTTGATTTTCTATTCTAATTGATTTTCCCATACTTATCTGATAGTAGCAACTTCTTTTTAAAGAAGAATAATGAAAATGTTTAGTTTGAACACTTTCAAAGTACCACACGGAATAAAACTGAAAAATTTTATTCAGAAACGCACGAAAGACGCACAAAGACATAACATACTCAGGGAAGTGCAGAAATGATATGTTATCTGTTAGATTGTTATAAAAGGAAAACCAGTATTTTTAGGCCCATTGGCTTCAATAATCTGAATTCATATGTACTTCTTCCATCAGCACTGAAGGAAGAGAGCCTTTGCTAACCTTTCTTTCATGGACCCTGTCATCCTGTCTCATGGGGAGATTTAACAAGCTGAACTGGCCCCACTGCACAGAGGGGGGAAATCGATGCAAAGAAGAATTTCCTAAATTAAATCTCAAGACCTTTACATGAGAAATGAGCCTATGAAAGCTGTCATCTGTTTAGACGCTCTAAAACGAGGGGCTCTTCGATGCTTGTGCCAGCCATCCTTCCTGGTTCTGGAATTCTGTCTGAAAATGAAACACAGGCAAATAGTTACACGCATCTGGAGATCCAAAGGTGTAAGTGTTATTTCCACTATTATCAACTTTGCAGAATATCATCATAGGAAACTCAGGGCATTTTACAAATCATTTTTTACCCCTGCAACTGTATGAGATAAGAGCTTTCCATTACTAAAGATTAGATTTCTGACAACTTCCAACTCAGCTATAGTGAACAGACCAACAGAAACACTCAGCAGGATCCCCAGACTGCTGGAATATTCACGCTACTAAATAAGCAAGGTAATTTCTAGTACGAAAAGCAAGTTAGATGATAAATATGAAACTTGGAGAGTTGAGTGTATGAATGGACTTGATTACCTGAATACGCAGCCTAATTAAAATAGTTAGATAATATGTATTTTAAACCCACTGCCTTTAGGTCTCCACTGATGTTCCACGGACACATGCACAAAGTAATTTCAGACTGGTTACTTCAAGGTTAAAAGCTTTAGAGCTGTGATATTTCTGTTTAGCTCAAAAAGCAACGTGCTGTCATGTCTTATGATTAATCCTGAGTTTCGTAACTAACTCTAAACAATTAAATCTCCAGGTGAAATTTTATTAGAGTCAGCAGGGCAAGGTGACCCTGCACAGGGTCATTTTCAGAACTGAGGTACAAAGTTACACTTTAAAAACAATTCTTCTGTATGTTGAGTTTGTTTTAAAAAATGGAAACATTTCTGACAGGAGTAATTCTTTTCTATCAGAGAATTTATAGCAGTTTGGTGTTGAAATTTTATTTCTCCAGCCCCCTCTTCTGGCAGAAGGGACACAAGATTCTCTCAAGGAATTAACTGTTAAGAAAATGTTTAGTACTTCTGTTGCACTTTTTTGATGTCTCAGGCCTCATTTTTCAAATTTTTGGATACGAAATAAATAGTTGATAGTACTAACACAATGGTACTCGGTTCTGACAGCACAAAGTGAAGTAATAAGCCAAGCAGACTCTCTGAAGAAAAAAACCAGGACCAATGATCCTTTTCATTCTTTAGCTTAGGCAGTATTAATTGTAACCAGTCAAAAAGCAGACCAGGAAGGGAAAATAAGATTTAGCAGAGTTCTGCTACGGAACAGTGAACTCAGAACTAGTCTCTACAGTCAATAGGATGTGAATCACATCTTCAGAAAAGGTTTGTGCCCAAGTACAGAACTGACAGCTATAGAGTTAAAAACTGTCTGTAGAAATTAAGTAAGTTGGAACAGATAGGAAACAAGCGATATACCCAGCATTTAATATATTTTACAGAGAATTTGGGTTAAATTAGTTTATTAAATTGTCATTGTAACAAGACTGTCTCTAGCTGACCCATTCCAGATTTGTAATAGTATAATGGAGCACGATTTGGTCAGTTTAACTTTTAAGGAAATAGTAAAGCAGTTTGGTGGATGACCCTTCTGATACTGAGAACTGGGATGTTAGTATTTTCTGGTCTTTACCAGCAAGTGCAGAGCAGAAATAGCTTGACAGATACTCTATCATCTACAAATTAGAACATCACAGCTGTCCAACTTAAATGAGTTTTCAGTTTTTAACAGTCCAGAAGTCTTAACAGAATAAAGCCAAACAATCAGGATTTTCCTCTTCCCTCTAGTAACTAACAATTAGCTACAGCTACAAGGTAACCGGAGTGTGCCACGACTTTGCGCTGCTGAAAAATTATATAACTTGGGCTGCCTGCAATGTTTTAATGTCTGCTTTGTAAATAAAATACATTCCCCTATAAGAGAGAAAGCCCTCCTACTGACACATCTGAAGGCCAGTCAGGCCCTTCCGAGGGCAATCGGGTTTGGATGCCGTATATGCTGCACCATCAGTTTTAGAGATCATGGGTGGGTCTTTCCTGAGATGGATACAGTAGGATCTTTCTTAAATGAATATTTAAGCAACAGGCATGGTCAGGTCACACGGATAATGGTATTTTTGAGGTGTAAGAACTGTTCTGCTGAAGAATTTCTCTTACAAAAGAGGTGTCAGCTCAAAGCATTCCTTACAGAGGAGATATACTGTGTCCACCTGCATGTTTATGCTGTTATAAGCACATGTAATGTATAGAAAATCTAGTCACAAATAAAACTTCTTCAAAAATAACACCACACCCACCTTTTTGATTTCTCTCAGTAGGTGGCTTGCCAAGGTTTTGCTTCGGATAACTCAGCAAAGACATTCTTGGAAGGATATTCTGGGTGCTTTCTTCTTTACCACCATGTAAGAAATGAGAGATAATTCCATACAGGAGAGGTCTGCTTAAGAGAGAAAGGACAAAAGCAGTCTATGAAATACTGAGCATTGAAAAGACACCTTTTCCTCAGAATTTCTTAGACTTTAACGTTTACTTCTAGAACACGTACAGACGTCTTTAATTATTTGAAATACATTATGCCAAGCATCATTATATAAATAAGCACCGACCTGAGTGCAGCACACTCTCAACATCAACACTCTCCTCAAAAGCTTGCACTG